>JBCAUI010004585.1:0-10260 GCA_038406195.1 Haplosyllis anthogorgicola
GGATATTGACACAACCATTTACAGACAAATAAGGAATAACTGCATAAGAGCGTCCATTGACATAACGTTACAACGCTTCATAATACAATAAATTCAAGTCTGTATAAAGTTGTGACCATATCATAAAATTATTAAACGTTCCCTAAACAAATTTTTAAAATAACATGTTACAGGGTAACATATGGGGCAGACACTTTGACCGAGGACATGCCACAAGATCCCAGTGAAGTCTTTGAGGTGATGATGGACCGGGACATCCCTTTGTCTGAGCTACTGTCTGCCTCTAAAAAGGAAGAGGCATCTATTTCTGAGGAGCCAGCCTCCAAACAAGCCTGGATGACTGCAGTCCTTCCCAGGATCCCATCGGAGCCACCCTGGGAATCCATGGAGCTAACCTTAGAAAAGGGTGAAGGCATCGTCCCTGTAAATAAGGCAACCTTGGTCAACTTTGGGATTGCTCAAGCAGATCGCCCCCGCCAACTACCCACAGGGCAATACCAGTGTTCATGGTGCCCCCATAAAATCTACAACCATGAATCACAGTGTTCACACACCCGCAGTCACCACCTGGGTGTGTGCCTGCAATGCCCGTATTGCTCCAAAAGGTACTGGGGCAGTAAAGGTTGGGAAAGTCATCTGGAGAAGGTGCACCCAGACCACCCTGTGGACCCACTCATCTTCCTACAGGGTACCCCAGCAGAGGAGGAACCCGTAGCTAGTGAGCCACAGGAGTAACTGACTTTCCAGTAGCTTGACACTGACCTAACTTACAGAACTATCAGACTGTACAGTGCGTGATTAGGAGTGCCTTTTGTTCATTTCTAGCAGTTATCCTTAGTTTTATCCATTATTAGAATCTTTAGTTCTGTCCAGATTCAAGTAGAACTCATATCTTATGTTTTATTTAATTTTTTAGGTTTTAGTCACAACACAAATTTTAGGTTCCCTTGGTTTACATTTTTAATTAAGTTTTAAGTTTGGAATGAGTGCGTGAGTGAGTGTGGTTTTTACAGTTTTTGATAAATAAATAGATTTTGTTAAACCAGGAACATGTCTCGAAATGTTTAATTTTTTGCAGATAAATTGCTAGATACAACAGGCAACCACTCGTGAGTGTTGGAACACCTATGTTTATCTGAACGATCTGTACCATTAAACAGGCAATCAACAGGCAATTGCCCTCTTTTACTACAGAAGAGGTGTAGCTGTACTCACCAGTGGGAGTCAGATGCCATTGCATTCTATGTTTCCACCCCTTTTGCATCTTGGGTGCCTGTCAGGAAATTCTTGTATAGATAGAGTTTGGTTAGACCCGGTAAATGTGTGGTAGCAGCTGTCCCCGCTTGCAGTGGGGTAAGCTTAAAAATCCATCGCCAACAACAGTGAGAATATATGTAATGTTACAGAGTAGCAAGGTCATTTAATCTCTGTATCAGAAGACAGGGATGTCACATATAGGTCCGGCCAGAGTCAAGGTGGTTCAAATCATAGATACTGAGATCGGGAGAAGTGGGTTATTGATCAAGTTATTGGACATATCACTTAGGAAGTGTGACTATACATCTCTAAAAGTGCAGAAAATTGACTCTCTCACTTGGGAACCCCTGGACACAGGGTCCAAGGCTGGCAAATTTATAGAAGTACTGTATAAATTTCAACTGGACATTACACCACTGTGGCTCATGTCTCTAGATGATGTGGATGACATGTATGAACGAATTGACTTGGGAATGCATTTTGACAACCCAGAAATACTCAAGCTGGATTGTAGGTTACAACATCATATTAAATGTAGAACTACTTTGGGACATTTGTTGATTGAGTTACTTGGACTGAGACGCAGACATCGTGAATATTGCTACAGAATAGAAACAATGTATTCAAATTTGAACCAATTAAAACACGGAACACTAAATATGCAAATATGCAAATTATCCCAGTTAATAAGTAACCTAGAACAAATTTTTAAATCTACAATACTCTCAGTTCATTTGGGTACAGCACACTAAAGACTCAGATAACCACTGTTCAACCCTTTCTCTGCCATCTCTACCATACCAGGAGAGCAAGATAATCTTAATACAAGGTCGAAAATCACATTACCTTGGTGGGAAAGGCTTAAGCATGATATTGGTGTCCCTCAATCTCCCTCCCCCACCTAAAACTTTCTTGACATCCTGATAGTCATGGAAGTACTCCCATTCTAATGTAGAAATAACAGATACAACCCAGAAAAGGTGTGAACCTCAAAGAATGTGCCTCAATTAGTTGGGGAACATTCTACCCCAGATGAAATTAAATAATTTCATGGGGAATTTGTAAGGAACATTCACTGTGGTGTACATTACGGTTGCATCACTCACAAGTGCATATTTTGATGAAGGGTTCTAATTTTCTCATCACCCTTCTTTTGGATACGATATACTGGGATTTCCTCACCCACCTTTTCAAGAACTGTGTAGGGCTCAGTTTCCCATTGATCCTGTATTTTATGCTTCCCTTTAAATACCTTTTGTCTAACAAGCACCAGATCCCCTGCTTCTAGCTGGGATCCACAGATTTTGCAATCGTATCTCTTCTTATGCCTGGCATTTTCTTTTTGGATTACCTCTTGCCTTGGTGTAAGCCAATTTTAGTCTTTCTTGTAATTTCTGAACATAATTGTGAGTGGTGGAGGAGGCTAAGTCACTTGTTCTCACACCAAACTCAATGTCAATAGGTAGCATGGAATGCCTTCCATACATTAGGAAATAAGGGCTAAATCCAGTGGCATTGGACTTGGTACATGTACTAGGGTAGAAACATGCTCTGGCCAATTATACTTAGCTTTCTCAGGTAAAGTCCCCAGCATAGAAATTAGAGTGGAGTTGAATCATTCACACTGACCATTGGATTGGGGTCTGTAAGGAGTAGTATAGATTTTCTTGACTTGAGCCAATTCACATAATTCAGCAATAATCTTGCTCTCAAAATTCCTTCCCTGATCAGACATCAGTTGCTCAGGCAACCCATAGTGAACAAAGTATTTCTCCCACAGAGTCTTTGCCATCACCTTCACAGTCTGTGAAGGGGTTACGAATGCCTGAGCATACCTAGTAAAATGATCTGTCATGACTAGAACGTTTATATCCTTGTCACTCTTTTGGGATTCAACAGTCAAGAAATCCATATGAACCAACTGCAATGGGTGCATGGCTTGTATGGTGTACATCTCAGCTTTTGGGGTTTTGTTTGAATCTGAGGCAACGGGGACACTCCTCTATATGAGACTCCAGATCCTTTTGAATGCTGGGCCAAAAGAATGTCCCTCAAGAGATCTAAAGATCTCTCTAACCCCATGTGTCCTACTTCATCATGACAGGCTAGCATAGCTTGTTTTCTGAACCTAGTGGTGACACAAATTGTAGGGTGACTTGATCCCTAAAGGCATTTGTGCCTTTCCTGTACAATAGTCCCTTTTGGACCATCAATTGCTGGTGACACCTCAGATACCCTTTTAATTCTGGAGAATCATCTTTGGTTACTCTTCTTGAACCCAGTTTTCTCTTTTGATAGAGAAACAATTTCAGCTATAGCTGGATCAGTAGCCTGATGTTCGATCCACTGCTCATTAGTGAATTTTGGAGCTGTTTGATGTAGAGACCTGTTGATCACCTTAGTCACAAGACCATCAGCCACATGAACCCATTGAGTGCTTTTAGCTGCAATCACCAGAGCATAGGCTTCTATTACAGTCAAGTCATGGGCGACTCCAGCATCTATTATTGCTTTTATAGCAGCTCTATCTAAGGTCTTGTCCCAGCAGATTCTAGATAAGGCATCAGCCTCTACATTACTTTTCCCTGACTTGTAATGTATTTGGAAGTTAGAATTGGCTAGGCTGGCTATCCATCTTTGTCCACAGGCATCCAGTCTGGCTGTGGTAAGCGCATAGGTGAGAGGATTGTTGTCAGTAAAAACTTCAAAGGTCCCTCCATACAGATATTCATGAAATCTCTGAGCCCACTTGAGTGCCAAAAACTCAAGTTTATGAGCTGAATAATTCTGCTCTGATTTACTCAAAGTTCTACTAGCAAAAGCAATGATTGTCAACACCTTCTAGGTCTGTCTGGTACAACACTGCACCCAACCCTAACTCACTAGCATCTGCATGAACTTTGAAGGGCTTTGTGTAATCAGCATAGGCTAATATAGGGGCCTGAGTACAAACTAATTTCAATTTCTGAAAAGCCTCGTTACAGGATTCAGTCCAAACAATTTGTGTTTTCTTTTTATTGGCATTTTCTCCAGCAGTGAGAACATTCAGGGGCTTAGCAATTTGAGCATACCCTTTTATGAATCTCCTATAGTTGTTTGTGAAACCCAGGAAACTGTGAACATCAGTGACTGTTCTAGGAACAGGCCAATTTCTGATAGCTTCAATCTTTTTAGGATCTGGTTGTATACCTGCTTCAGACACTATATGACCTAGGTAAGTGATTCTAGTTTTAAAGAATTCATATTTACTGGGTTTGAGCTTTAATCCCGATTGAGCCAATTTTTCAAACACACCTCTCAGTCTTATCAGGTGCTCTTTAGGGGTTTTTGAAAAGATTACAATGTCATCTAAGTAGATGACACACCAGTTCACATGAAAGTCCCCTAAGCAATTCTCCATCAATCTCTGGAATGTGGTGGGAAGGGCCCAAAGGGCATCCACTCACATTCATAGAATCCTAAAGGTCCTACTGCATTTGTCAACCTGAAGGGCATCCACTCACATTCATAGAATCCTAAAGGTCCTACTGTAAAAGCCATTAAAGGTTTACTTTCCTCTCTTAACTCAACCTGCCAGTAACCTGACTTAAGATCCAATGAGGAGAAAATACAAGCACCGTTCAAACAGTCCAAGGCTTCATCTATCCTCGGCAACCCATATGCATTCTTAATAGTTTTGGCATTCAATTTATGCAGCTCTATGCAGAATCGAAGAGACCCATCTTTCTTACATACTAATACCACTGCACTAGCCCATGGGCTGTTGGACTTTTGAATAGTGCCAATGTCTAACATCTCTTTGAGATGTTTCCTCATCTCTTCAAATTGGTGAGGTGCTATCCTGCGATACCTTTCTTTAAATGGGGTGTAGTCTTCCAATTTTATCTTTATCTTGTTTGACTACTGATGTCTTGCCTAGGTCTAAATCATCCAGGGCAAATAGAAATCCTATTCAGTAATCAATTGTCACCCATTTTGTCTAATTCTTCTGAAGTTGCTACTTCTAGAATTCTATCGATATGCAGAGTTCCAACTTGGATGGGCACTCTGTCCCCATATCGAGATCTGTCCTCAATAACTAACATGAGAACATCCTCATCTAAACCTCCCACTCCAGGTACTTTAAGATTGACCTCTACATATCCCATATAAGGAATTTTGGTCCCCCCTGTCCCCTCTAAATCCAATAAAGTTTCTAGTTTATGAATAGGGATGCCCAATTTAGTAACAATCAAAATCAATGGTGGAAGGTTGGGCTCCAGAATCAATTAGAGCAAGAGTTTCCTGGTCGTCTATTAGAATTTTACATTCATTGGCTTTACCAATAAGTCGAACTAAAGGATCCAGGTTAAGGTACCTTCCACCATTAACTGCATTAGCTTTTACTGTTGGGGGTTTGGAGGATTCTGACCTGGAGTGTTGGTCAGACCTGGGGAGGGATTTCTTCTCATTGTCCCTCCCCTGTGGAAGTTTCCCTGACTGGGAGATGGGCACACATTAGCTTTGTGGCCAACCCCTCCACACTTGTAACAAATAAAAGGTTGGGCTCCATTTGGGAATGGTCCCTGATGGTTTGGTCCTGGTCCACTACCATTTCTGCCAAAATATCTTTCCCCATTTTGATTAGGGTTCCAAGGTCCCTGACTCATTGGATTTCCCCTTTGCACACCGTTTGAATTCCTGATGGCATTATTGTTTTGATTCCCAATTGGAGCCTCTACACTTCTATCCATCTCTACTGCATCAGGTTTAGTCAGGGCAGACTTAACAGCTGAAATTACATTTTCTGATAGCATGGCCACTTGCTCTCTCAAGGCACCAATTTCCTGCATGTTATTCGCAGTAGCATGGGTTGGTACTTGAGCAGCTTTAGCCTTGACTACACCACCCTTATTCCCTGGCTCAGTATCTCGGGCCTCATAGAGTAATTATTTATAAGTAATATTTGGCTGTTTGTACAGATACCAGATACTATCCTGGGTCTCTTTAATCATGCCATTGTACAGCCTGTCCTCAAGATGCTGATCTTTATCACTGGGCATTATCAGAAGTGGATCTTTATCCATCAATTCATTAAGGCACCTTTCTATTCGAGAGGCATAACTAGCTATGCACTCACCTTTAGTTTGAGGAAGTGGATAAAACTGCCCCAACAAGATGTCAGCTGTAGCCCAGTCCCCATACCTAACTTCTAACTCTTGAATATAATCTAGAGTAGTAGCATCTTTTCCCAAATGCCTAATCAGTTTCTTTGCATCCCACTTCACAGATTCAAAAGCTATCTGCCAGAGAGATGTTTCTGATTAGGCATCTGCTTAAGGCAGCCTGTACATCTAAGACCCAAGACCTAAATTCAATCTCATGCTTAGGTATTGGCTCTTCCCCACTAAAGGTTCCAAATTTTGGAGTCTTATCCAACATCATAGTGTTTCCACCAAAAACACTATTACTGAAGTGTCTGTGTTGATCAGGCTCGCTACACTGAGGAGTTATGAAATCTTTCCCAACTACCTCAGGTCCGCTCCTGGCAGAGAGCTGTGACACCTTCTCCACTAGTTCATTGACAACCTTGTTTTGAATCTCAAGATGACTCAACATCCTCTGCATAATTTCAGATTGAGCAGCAGAGTTCCTCTGCTGCTGTTCTCTGTCCAGCACTTCACGTTCAAGTCACATTTCTTTTTCATGTTCACACTCCTGGGCCAGAGCCCGCAGTGCTTCTCAATCACATGTGATATCTTTGACATGGGTCACTCCCGCAACTAGGGTGGTCAGGTGCACAAACTGACCTTTCCAAGTTTTAATTGAATGTAATATTTGTGCTATCATGGTGGGAGACGTCCCCCTCTCAAATTCCAGAATGTAATCATATTTGTTCAAAATGTCAACCAAAATAGGATGAACTCCCATTTGGAGATGACACACCTCGCTGATGTCATCTCTCCCAGAGAACACAGAAGGAATGGGTCTTCTTGAAGGTCCTTCAACCTTGACCAAGACAGCCAATTCATGATTCCCATCCACAGAACTACCTGCATCCCAAGTAATCCCTCCCTCTTGTTCCCCCACTGATGTCTCAGCTATGTCAGGGGTTCCAACTCCCTCTGCCATAATGATCAGTTTGATAAGATGTGATAATCCGTTCAGAACTTGAAGGATCCAATAAATTTTATGGGAATTGGACACTGGGCACTGCGCTTACAAAAAAATCAACTAATAAACAAACAAATAACAATCAACAATTCCTCATCCACTATACTGTGAATGACTTCCAATGAATCAGCTAATCTATATACAATATCTAAGTAGTATTTCCATCACTGTTCCTTAGTTGGTCTTCTAGTTAGATTCTACTCTTCTCATGAGAAATAATACCCTTACAAGAGACTTGTTTTCAAGCTGCACATTAACATGATACTCACACATCCCATGGTCAACCGTTTTAAATTATCCAGTAGCAATCTAACATCCAACGTACCCCCTGGCTAAGAGGTCAGAGTTCATCAGCCCTCAATCATCAACACAAATGTTCAGTTGCAATAGCAACTTTGAGTGCTCACAGTATCTTCACATGTATAACCCAGCCATCCTCAGGTGAGCACTTGTTGGGCACTCAAGCGCTGTACTTCTTTACTCAAATAACATAGGGCACATGGGTGATCACTCATTGTTGCTCGAACCCTCAGCACATGCCTGGCAGTGTTGGCTGTGAAACATGACGTCCATCTCACAGTTGTCGTCGCTCTGTCAATTGGGTCATTGCAAGGTTCTTTTTATATTAAACATTTATAATCCGATATCTACCTTGAGATTTAACATTTAAATATTCTGTAACAAATGTAAATGTGACTAAATATCTCTTAAAATAATAACTATTTTGATATCACAATTACTAGTTATTCCAAGTACCCTATAAGTTAATAAAATGTTCCCTTCCCTTGTTTAAAGTTAATACCCCCCTCCCTTCCCTTTTACATAGACATCTTTAAATAACTTGTACTATAATTACGTGAGGTGCAGTGACATACAGTCAGTCTGAGATCAATGTACCCAATGGTTTACTTTGGAAGGTGTGCTCTATTATATAGTGCCCAGATTATGACATCATAACCACCTGTGGTCACGTAACTTCCGGTCACGTGCAGTTTCCCGTAATATTGCGGGAAAATAAAAATAACTCCCATTTCATACTACATACCCTCCCCCCTAAAGTTTGGCATGTCCTCATGACATTTGCGATGCCATCAATGTCTTTTTATTAATTGTTTTACTTTTCCTCTTGTTTTAGAATGAATATGACAGTGGAGCACGTGGCAGCAGAATCGTGAGAAAGAAAACTAGACACAATTATTTTAGTTCGAACTGTAACTGTAACAAATTTAATACTGTATAAAAATAAGATGCATTTGGCAATCAGAGAGTGCCTCACAAAATTAAAGAACATTGTAACAGGTGACATCCCCACCTGAAGGGACTTGCTCTTGGTACCACTGAATAAAGAAATAAATAAAATGCTCACTGGTTATTTATTTACTATCAACTCATTTGATCCATTAGATATTACTAACACTGCCGGATATGATACAACACTCCACGGAATTATCAATACTGAGAACAACAAGCCAGGAATTTTAAATCACCTCATTCATACATGTATCCATTCCAATCCAATATATAATGAAATGATATAAGAATTTACAGATAGCAATGATTCTTTTACCATCAAACAGAAAGAAAATAATATTAATTCAAACAGTAAAAATACAAGGATAAGTATGAGATATCACAGACAAGCTTTGTGTGTCCAGTCAAGCAATTGCTTGTGGGGTGCTCGAGTGCTCCCCTCTGTTACGTGGGATGGATTGAGCACTCGGGTGACCACCTGTCTCTTACTACATGTCTCCAACCACCAATTATCCTCACTCCCCATGAATACGGTGAGCCAGCTGAATGTCCTTCCGTAGAATAGTGACACACTTGGCGTGTATTGCACAAAAATTGGTGTCCTCAAACAATCCAATGAGGTAAGCCTCAGAAGCCTCCTGAAGTGCCATTAAGGCAGACGACTGGAACCATAGGTCAGTTTTAAAATCCTGAGCAATCTCATGCACCAGATGAGCAAAGCACAGTTTTCTGCAGAGGAACCCAACCATCTTCTGATAGTGGCAGATTTGCCTCACCGCTACCGTTCCCGCTCGATATCGCACCTTGGAGTATGGTGTTTGTTTGTAGATTGGAGCCATATTGGGATTCCGCTGGCATTTTCCCTTTGCTGGTCGAGCCTTCTTGGCTGCTTCTATCACTAGTTTCCTGGCTTTCTCCCACTGATGCTTTTCCTTGTCCGTTAACCTCCTTCTGCCACCACCCATCCTCTTGGAGGATCCAGTGTGCCTGTTACTTGTGAGTTGAGCCTCTTGGCCCCACCTTGAACTTAGTTGGCAGTTTGGATGGTATGGGTTTACAGGGCTGCTTGGCCGGTGGCTGGTCTTCGTCATCGTCATCTGGGTGCCATCTCTTCAGCATTCATTTCGTCCTGGCTCCCATGCTGGAAGCTTACAATAATTTTAAAGTTTTGTTGCTCTTGCTCTTATTTTTCACTTTATGTTTATTTCTGGAAGTGTGGCCTTCTTTCCACAATTCCACTAAGGAAGAACTAATGCCTTGCACCGGTGGCCCATTCATGACCTCCTGTGCCAGTTGTTCACGTTCACTGTTTGATTCTTTTAAAATGTTTTGAATCTTTTCTTGGGTAGCATTAGCAACTGAAGGTGCCATTGAATCAGGGGTTACATTTTCTTTATTGCTATCATTATTGTTATTTTCAGCATTCTCTATGCACTTACACCTCCACAGGAGACTGCACATTCCCCACATTCTTTGTATCCACAGAATCTAGCCCTGAACCTGTACTGTCTGATTTTTTATTTAATAGACTATGGCACTGCACAGGGCAGTAATTTGGGACCATTAATTTTTATATTGTTTAGCAATGATATCTATCTT
>JBCAUI010004596.1:0-10260 GCA_038406195.1 Haplosyllis anthogorgicola
ATAAGCTCGTTTCAATTATCAAAGAAAAAAATCGGGATAAAAATTTCGAACGAGGTGTCAAGATAGGAGCACTGACCCTCATGCCGACCCCCTACCCTGGTCCTGGTCAACTTTTTCCTAACTTTTGACACTGAGTCCAAATCTGCTGAAAATGCATTTTCCCCATACTTGGGGGTGGGGGGTGGGAGGGGGGGGGTGATGGGGGGAAGGAGGGGTGTCCTGGTCAACTTTTTGCAATGGCGGCAGAGAACACAAATGTACATTTCGTCCAATACATAGACCTTTCTGCTGAGGCATGAGGGTCAACAATACAACATGACTACCAAGTCGACCTTTTAACATTTAATACCAATAGGCAACATGATAACGACGGAAAGATTTAATCAGCAACAGAATGAGGAGTATCCCACTGAAGAACCAGACGGGTGCGGGTGAAACGAAACGTGGGCGAGCTGGACGACCTTGTGAGGCAGTCGGGAAGCTGTGTCACTCCAGGCGTTACCAAACCATGTTGCCCGGCAGCACCCAGATGACCTCGGTTCCTACCTCCGACCCCCTCCCTTTCCGTACCAACACTGTGAGTCTAATTCAATCATCTACTACGTGGAGTGTTTTGATAAAAGGTGTCCTACGAAGTCACGACATGTTAACATTTAGAAACTACACGGTTAATTAAGGTATTATTAATGTCACTTGAAAATTGTATTTGTAAAATTATTATTGTATAGTTTGGAATTATCAAGCACGAGACTCAACTATGTGTGCGGCATTTAATAGCAACTTATAATGTTTCATTTATTTTTATCCTGACGAAACAATAACAAAATATAACAGCTATTCATTTCTACTGTTTTGTCTTTAAGTAAATCAAAACATATGACAGACAGACATGTAGCATGCAAATTAAAGGCTGTACTTCAACTAACAGCGACTTAGGTTTGAGCAAACCAGGTAAAAAACTGGAATGGTGTGAATCCATTCCTTTTGACAACATACTCTACTGACTAACCTTTTAAGGCATTGCCTGTTTCAAACCTCCCACTGTCACGTAATATTTACTGAAAGCTAGAAACAAAAATCCAGCTGCCCCAGACAAAGGAATGCATTAATCAAGATTTAAAGGCTATGGAGCTTATGTACAAAGAATGGATTAGGACTGTCGCCGGCGCGGGTACGTAAGGGTGGAGTGAATGGCATTGAAACATGATGATATTGTTCGGGCATCACTCCAGGGCGTCATGATGTAAAACATCATCGATATATACCTCATTCAGTGACAGTATCTTCAAGCTATGTCTTTTGTACAGAGCATCATCTCTTTTTAATGCGTAGCTGAATATAAAGGTTCACAGCTCAGATAGCCTAGAGTGAGTATCATTAATTCTATATTCCAGGTTTCCTTTTAGGAAAGTCAGTCTGGTGAAAGTCAAGGTTATTACTCAAATAAAGGACTGGAGTTTTTGGATAAAGAAATTCAAAGAAAGCTTTCAGCTCTGGGCGTCATCACCTGGATTTCAGTGGAGTCATGTGCTCATAGGATAACTGACCTTGAAGCTTGAGATACTGTCACTGATGTGAGGTTCTTTAGTCGAAAAGAATTGTGGAGAGCGGACCTTTATTCTTCAAAGTTTGTTAAGGCTATTCACCTTGTGATCTTTTCCTCGATAAGTGACTGGACATCTTTTTGTAAAACCAGATAAAACAGAAAATACACAGTTAGGGTATAAACTGTAGCACTTGATAGCCCCTGCTTGGAAAAGTATGGGAGAACTGAACATCGCTACCTGCTGAACACCCCAGCACAGTATACGCTCAATCAGAGCGTAAAAGCAGGTGTGGTTAATGTCTGCAGAATTGGCCTCCATATACCATGATTGGAGATCAAAATGGAGAGAAACGGAAAAAAGAGCAAATGAATTTGGTTCCACAAAAATGAACAAAGTCTTATTTGGAGCGACCCATACAGCACGGCATTTGCTTTTCGTAAAGCAGAATTTCAAACGGTGTCTTTCACTCTATTTTCACTTCGACAGTCGACTTTTCCCGAAGTTAAGTTAAGAATTCTAATCAAAAAAGCTATGCTTGATTTACTGTTTGTTATGCTACTTTGTATATTGCAGGAATCTAAAACAAAAAAGAGTTCATTGATCATCCCTGGTTGGACTCCATCAATAACAACTTTAAATTTCATCATTTTAGGATACGTACTTTCACTGCAATTTTAGAGTCAATTTACGCATAGAAATAGTTAATCTATTGTAGTCTTTGCAAGTTGTGGGTTTGTGGGTCCTTTCTGGCTTAGTGTGTCCTTCGGTCACAAGCCTGATCCGTCTGCAATGCGCCTCGCAATTAATAACATTAATATGATTGAATTGTAAGCGTGTCTTACCGTTGCTTTGATAACGTTCTGTGACTTGCTCTTAAGTTGAGATCCATTTTATCTGGATTATATCCTTCAAGTTGACCTTCAGTTCTGAAGAATCCAATCCAGTTTATCTTCTTGTAAAGGTCGGACCTGGCGTATATCTTTGAACTTGGAATATAACAGGTTCTACCTTGAATCTGTTATTTCTCATTGGACATTACAAAGACACAATTGAATTTTTGCCTATTAAAGTAACCATTTAGACCATTTTAGATTTGCTACTTCACGAAGAAAAATATTAAAAGAAAATAAGCCTTTTTGCAAGATAATAATGGTTTATGTGTATTGAATGCATCTGGTTACAAAATATCATAATAGTTATCTTCTGGATTGGAACTAAGGATTGACGAACAAAGGGATTTAGTACTGGATAGATACTTTTCAGGAACCATTAGTTCGCACTTAATTCATCTCAATTGAAATTGAACTTCCTTATCATTTGGCTATTTTCTAACAGATCAGGTTAAGAGACAATAATAATTTCTTCTTCCTGGATATTTGTGGTTAAATAGTCAGTGATATGTGTAAAAAAAGCACGCATGTGTCCTCGTCTGTGAACGATCGCGTGATATTATACATTACAAACCATTGTAAAAAGATATGAACCAGAATTATCAATCAGGTGGAATGAAAGATACAAAAATAAATCAGAAAGCATTTAAAATTAAGCTGTATAATGATAAATTATCCGCACCATTACGTCTTGCTTTCGTATCAGGCCTTTTATCATCAAGCAAAAATCCATTCGAATAACATAAGTTAATGGTTGTCATCGGCTTTGACATAAACGTTGAGCAAAATTCTATACTTTAGCACTCGACAATTAATCTCGCTGAAATGGTCATGAACGTAGATGCATAAATCACTTTGATTTCTAAAAATAGTCCACAGCCTTACATTAAATTGATGCTCCCCAGTAAATTAATGAAAGTCAATGCAACCTTTTAGGTTCATGGAACTGTCACTGCCTTCGTTATCAAACCCGTTATCAAACTGGACATTGCTCTGTGAAGCACATCAACACCTTTAATCCCTGGTGAATTTCGAGGAACAAATGACAGCAATATGGCTTCATCAATTGAAGGCTGGGTTATCTGTTGATATTGAAAATATGCAACCAAAATATTTGATCAGAGTGCTGCGCTTGGGCTGCAGAAACTTTCATGGGGAAACGTCACGATCAAAATGGGTTCTTTCGCTAATTGAAATGAAAATCTTTTCGAAACAAAACGCATCACTGATTTACATTGTGGTAAAATATATTACAATAATATAATATTGCTAATATGATTTCTTCTACAATGTACGCAAATAAGAGGTTGTTTATATTAGGCATCATTATATTAGATGGCATTTTATTCATTTGCGTTTTGTTTGTGGGCTAACACAAATTATTCATAGGCAGTCTGTCCCAAAAGCTCTCTTGGGGATTCACTAGGATGCCTAATCCATTCAACTTCGCATTTTAGTGACGGTGGTGATAACAATGTATTATTGTTCACACTAATTTTATGTGCATTTAAATTATTGATGAGACTCTACTTTAGACTTGCGTCATGAGCTGTCATTGTTTCGTACCTTTGAAAATGACACTCCGAGACTGTTCAGTCATGATTGAATCCGGAGACTATTGTAATGTGTTTGAAATATACAATACCGACAACAATGTTATTATTTGTAACAATTGCTCGAACCATCCCTGTATGTTATGCAATATATATCTTGTTGCCAAATACAGAGAGAGGTAGGGTAATTTATACTAAAGCATTTCAAATAGAAACACAGCTTGGAGACTTGGTATGGTGGTATCCACAGTAATAATTCTAATTAAAATTCCGAATTAAAACATGTAAAATAAACCTGAATTCATGTATAAAAAATTCACGAAAATTCAAAAGTGGAATGATTTGAAATATTCATCTTGGGGGTTTGTAGAAATAAAATTTTGGTGTCAAAAGTAGCAGTCCCTTCTAAATCGGTTCAGGGGCAATCTTCTGGGGATCACTGATACCCGTGTGTTGTGACTTGTGATGACCCTGCGACTGGGCTTTAGAGCCAAGGATTCATTTAATCATCTCACATTATTAGTATTTCAAGGGGAACGTATTGCAATTTCCACTGATGAAAGTGGTACCCCTTTGAAAATAATATAACCCAAAATTAACCTCCAATTACCTGCCTTACGGACCAATGCTCTTTATTCATAGATAAAGTGATGCCAAATTCTAAAGCCCAATCCATTTGTGTTTGGTCCAAAGGGTCTGATAGTATCAATACATTGTGATATTTATAAGTATAGAAGGCCAACAATGTTTAATGTTTAAGTCAGCCTACTTTATTTGGCGTTGCATGCCTAAGGGAAGTTCATTCAAGCAAAGTCACAATAAGTAAATAAAGTGAGAGCATGGGCAACTTGGAAATAATCGATTCCCAGCTTGATAATAATTAATGAAAGCTTGTAAAGCTCTCAGATAAACTGGAATTCCATTGTTGTTGGATTTATGAAGGACCGAAGAGTAATCCAAATAGCAATTAACGGATTGACGTGATGTCTTTCCAAAAGACCATTGGGTCGTCAACAACGGTTCAATGGTAATGTGAATAGCTACAACTTGCCGTTGTACCTCCTGCGTTAGAATACATATTTCTACAGACATAAACAACTATTAATATGTAAAGTGTTTATTGTAATTGGACTTCTTATTGTACCGTAATGGCATTCAATGTTTCTTTACCTTTGTTAGCTTCTCATTAGTTTATTAATCATCCGATTAATTTTTTCATCAGTGAGATAATTATTGGCCAAATAACAGTAATGCGCTCATGATAACAAGCTACACAAACAGCCTGCTTAATTGCCAAATTATCGGTGCAACCTTGAAGTTACCGTTTAATAATCAAACATTAGACAAAGATTTCTTGGTAGATTTTCTTCCAAGCCGATTAGAATCTTAGTTAAGGAAATGATCGGGGAATGTCGCTAGTGTAAAGGCAACCCAGTTACCAATACGAGTCTGCCTCTTCAAAGGATGAGCTGCTTTGATTATAATAATCGATATCCTCCCATTGTATTGGAAAAAAAGCAGCTTTTGCCCACGTGCAGCCAGGGAAGCCTTCCGAGATGCTAAAATAAACACTGTTTGGGGAAAAGGGTGAGATGCTAATGCCTTTGTGCAAAATCTATCTTCATGATTGACCGTATATGTAGGTCTACATAATCTTTTTCTGATAATTGACTCATCGGGATACACAGTCAAAAGCATCGACAAAATATATTTGAACAAGCTCAAATAAAATCGAATTTCATGTCAATTTTTTTCATTTCAGCAAAGACCCAAAATAATGGTAACCAGGTACCTCGTACCAAGGATAAACGCATGTGATAAACGCATCCACAGTTTTGTATAACTTTTGATAGTAATTTCATGATCTGTTCAGGTTAATAATATTTACTGAAAATCAAAATTAAGGAATTGAATTGAACTATGTTTTGTTTGCGTCAAATAAGTTAGCCATAACAGTGCTAAAAAAACTGACCTTGAAAATCAACTTCTTGTGTTTTGCTAAAATGAGAATTTGGAATTTATATATTCACTATTGTTATTTGAGACTAATTTGACACACCGGCATAGACAACTGTTATTTATTGCAAACGTATATGTATTTTTATATTTTCCAAACTGGAAAGTGTTCATTCTGGCTTGGTTAATTTGACTGCCCAACGTAGCCAAATAAACTCAGTAATTACCACACGCCAAATGTCCACCAGCAAAATCAAAACTGAATTATCATTTTCGGGAAGGTCTCCTCAACTGTTGCAAGCGGGTGTATTGAAGCTACTTTGGAGGCACAGAATTTTGAAGCTGACAGGAGCTGTGCCTTTATTGAATTTATGTATATATATTATGTAAATGGAGTATTTACGCTGTTTACATTAATATTTTAGCGTCAAAGGTGTTTATCTGAAAATATAAAATCTACTTGATTGTGTGAAGTGTTTCTGAACCGATTAACTTATTAAATCATATTATTTCCAGCACTTAAACGACTACATTGGATAAGTCCTTTTTCATTTAAAAAAAATATTTTTTTGAAGAGCTTGATAGAAATGAAATTTTGCGTGTAAAATGATCCACGAATCATTATTAATTCTAAAACGAATTGCAAACAGTGATCTATTTAAATCGTACTGTGATGAACTGAAGAAAAATTCTTAGGGTTACAAATTCGGTTTAGAAGCCAAATTTTAAAATAATTCTTGTCAATATTTCGGTTTCAAAATCTCTTTCATATTTACTAACATGTCTGTACGAATGTTACATTTAAGTAACCGGGCCCGTGGAAGTAAGATAATGTCCGTGGGGAACACGGGCAACATCTGTGATTGAATATTTCAATTTGGCCTAATCCCTCGAAGCCCTTGGAGGAGATTGTGATTGAAGTCCACTTAGTAGATTGGAACAGAGTAATATTACACTTAAATACGGCTCCAAGTCTCGATTACTTCGGAATATTTGAGCCATCATCTAGTTACTGGTGACGTCCGCTTACACTAACTGACTGTCATTTCGTTTCCTTAAAAACTACCCATTACCAATTCACAAATTCAAATATTTAGAAGCAACGACATAGTCAAAGACTATTTCATTTCTACTCCTTCATTCCAAATTATCGATAAAAAATTAAAGTATTTTACTAAAGATAAGGTAACTGAAAACAGAATGTTAACGTTGCCCCTCCATGCGTTTACCGTTTTGTACACAACCCCAAGTAACGTAGTGCAGTCTGTTCAGCGGGGTCCAGTCACAGCAGAATGTTTCATAACGCCTCTTTCCGTCACATAGTTATGAAGACATTGTGAAACATTAGTCTTTCATAACTATTTGACAGAAATTTGTAAAAAAAAAAAATCAGTCATTTTTGGAGAACCTCTCATGTGTAAATAAAATTTTATATTACAAAACGTTGGCCTCTTTAAAGACGAAAGATATAATACGTAGAACTGGTGATAAAATATGCTACATCGTCTCCATGCCATTTATGTGTCACGATTTTTCTTTAGTGTCCTTTGATTCATGCAGACTATAATCTTGATATAACTTCATGTTCTTCCTGTATCTAATTTCCTCTTGAACAAAACATTGAAGCACAAGGCATTGTGTGCTGAGAAAATAACCGTCCGGTCTAAATGGGAATGAAGCTCGTTTCTAATTATTCGATAGGTCATTTCACAGACTAAAGTTGTTTGAAAACTGGAAACTGTGCAAGACTAATTAGTCTTCAACCCGTAAAAGTTACACGTGACGACGCAATATTTATGTAGATCTACTTTGCAAAGAGATTTCTGTTCATAAAAGTTACTGTAAGATTTCTCTGTCATAAACAAGCTTTTGCATGTCTTTCTGTGTAATATTTTCATGTTACTTTCCATTTGATTTATCAAAGAAAAGTCAAAGGTTAGTTTCCTTCATCTCTATTCCACTCACACTGAAAAGTTCCGCTATTTATGTGCTGCATCTTTACCTTTGCGACAAAAAAACTATGTGTAAATTATTGCGCCCGTTCTATTCGTCTTTGTTCACGAGAACTGCTACATTAATAATATGCAGTACATGTTTTAAAAGGGCACAGTACGTAGATGAAAGGTGTAGGTGGATTCTTTGAGTTGGGCTTGATTTAGGTGAATTTAGATACTCGATGATTTGTAACGCTAGTTTTAATCTAATACTTTTGGTCTTGTTCCTTCTGTGAAGAGCATCGATAGCTTTGTCAAGTTTCGGAAAGATATTATCTTGCCGATTTGTTTGCATGTAAACAAAATTTTAGTTGTCCATTATGCCATTTATTTAACCCAATTTAGTAAGTAAAAATACAAAAATAGTAAGCTGAAATAAGTCAAAACCGTTTATCTGGGACATTCTATGGAATAGAAATGAATAAAGAAATCGGCAAGATGATATATTGCTGAAACGTTACAAAGCTAAGGTGCACGCTATGATGGACTTTCAGACAATAGAATTCAACACAACGTGATACAAATTGTAAAAAAATGTAAAATGAACAGTGCGAAGTAAAAAATCATAAGGATCCAGTACTACCGTTGACTAAAACAAATTATTAGTTTTGGTGTACATGTTAACCATAATCTTTTACAATTTTTTATAAAAGAAATGAGAGATAGGAGATAACATTGGATAATGTACAGTTCGTTCCATACCAAAAGGTTTTGGCGCATATCTGATTCTGCGCCTCAAGCCACAGTCCACGAGATCACAACTCCTTTTAAGATTCTTGGTTGTAACATTTCACGAGGGACATAAATATTGCATATATATGCGATTCATTCCAATACTATTGAATAAGGAGATTACGTATTTCATCTCGAGGTAACTTGCATAATTTATAAGGGAGTGACGAGGTTAAATCACATGCTATTCATACAATGGAGAATCACTTCTTGTGATTTAATCAGTATGTCAAGGCAGGAAGCTTGGAGTTTGATTGCATTCTCAAGTGTAGACCTAGACACTACAAAGAGATTGACAAAGTAAAATGATAGTGGATGTAGTGTAGGTTGGAAGTTAGTAAGTGTTTACAGTGCCTGTGAAGAATTTGATGTGAAATGATGAAGATATTTGCTAGATTCATCCATAGCACAGAAAAGAAAAGGACGAAATGTAAAGGTCCAACCAGACTACTGTAAGAATGTACATGAGCATTTGACCACAATGTATACATGTAGTAGTAAGATATTGGATATGCAAATGTTGTAATAATCTCTTTTAAGTACAACTTCGACTTGACCACAATAATACCAGCTTCAAATTACCCACGTGTCACCCAATACTATAATAGAATAATCGAATAATGTCTCTTCGGCGCTGGTGTGTTGCTCTGATAATACTATGTGACAGTTTTGTTTTGGGCCTAATGGTTAAGTGCGGTCAAAGAAAGAACTATTGGTTCAAAAACTTGTTATGTGTATTGTACAGTGTCTCAAAGTAAAATTATTGTCCCTAAGTCTTACTGGTTGATAGGTCAGTGAACTTCGTCTTAGCCAGATAGAAACCAAATCATGAAATTTCTATCACTTTTGCAACAATAGCACATCAAAAGCACAGCATGAAATTCTTTTGTGTTTTCTTTTGTTCGGTACGTTTCAAAACAGATAGTACTTTCATGATTTGTAAAATGTATGAAAAACTTTCCTTTCTTATTCCTTATCTATTGTGGACCAGAATTTTCTTGCCAAGAATTTTTAAAGGAATCAAAGGTCACTCAAGAAATCGTTGGACTTAGCATGATGTCTTGTGTGCAGCAAAAAAATCGCCATCCGGTTTTTGTTCTTCCCCCAAAGACTCGTCCTTTATAATTGTATCAAATCGGTCTTTGGTTCTCAATTTGGTATAGAAGCCCTGTAGTTTCTGCTGACGTATATTTAAAGTTGAGACGCAGTTACAAGTTGTATTATGCCTTTCAACACCTGCATTTAATAACCAAAATGTCAGATGTTCATGTCTGTCTATTAGAACCCTGCTAAAGATATTGAATGAAAGGTTTTAGTGCACATTTATTCTCTTGTATGATTGTTAATACTAATGCATATATCTGTATCTCCATTATGCCTATATCTTTAACCCAAGCTTGCATAAAATTTATTCTTTTTGGTAGGTGATGTTCAAGATTGAGTTTAAAATAGATATGTTTGTTTAAACAAGATTAAGTTAAATGTCAAAAGGAATTTTTCTTGCTAAGATTAAATTCCCAATCTGCTTAATTTGTATTACAAACCAGACTAAAATGTCTTGTTTTATACTGCTGTGCATATATATATA
>JBCAUI010004607.1:0-10260 GCA_038406195.1 Haplosyllis anthogorgicola
ATCCTATTGGTTAATTAGAGTTATGCATTAGCATCATAGCATCATTAGTAGCCATCTTTAATTATTCAGTTCAACTTACACCTTTGACAAGACTGCATGTATTTTTGTACCAGAGTTAATAAACTATACTCGAAGTCTAAGAACTATCGTTCTAGTCTTTTTACAGTTAGAACATTTTTTATTCAATTCATTACATACTTTGTGTTCATTACTAACCCAAACTTTTTCTAAAAACCCCTAAAAATGGGGGGAAATTGGCAAAAACTGCATGAAAATGAAAAAAATTCCAGCTGTAGGGGCCCTGGATCCACCAATGAGTCACAGCCTCATGGCCTTGAGTGGTATGTAGGCATCCTGTCCCAATCACCTCATGGTGATGGCTCACACCAAGGTTGGGTGAGTTTTCTGCTGGATTTAAAGCCTGTAAACCACCTTCAATTGGCAACACTTGTTTAAAAGACAATTGTTGGTTTTGCTATTGACCATCACATCACCCATCACAGCTAAAAGTTCTATGAACGTTTCTAATGAATGTTACTGTTGTGTTTGGCTTTTCTCCAGTGGTTCCAATACAAAGTAACACTTAACACAATCTGGATAGTTTTAATCAGTGTCTTTGTTGTAACTAAGATAACAGTGTAAGCCGGAGCTGTATGGTCTGTACTTGTCTAGGGGGACCAGTAGCAACAGAGAGCCAGAGTAAGAGTGTAAGAGAGTGAGAAGTGCTGCAAGACAGCTTTACTTTCCTTTATATACTGGGACACAACAGCTTCAAAGACAAGCACAGCCAATGGTACAGTTCTGGAACCCTCTACATGTATAAACATACAGTGCAATAAATATGCCGGGAAGTGCTAAATATGGATTGGCGTATGAGTGGTTTTTCATCACATAACATGCCCAAAGTTAAGAATTTTATTTATTCCTTTAAATAAAATAATGGCAAACAACTATGCTAGGTTATATATTTAGTTAAATACATGATTTCCACTGCAAATAAGCCTTTATGGCATAAAATCTCACAAAAACCACTTTAAACATGATGATATACATTATAATAAATACAATAGGTCATTGCAACATGTAATATTTGTGATATATATGTGGTGGGGGTCGTCTGCACTCTTTACAAACACAATTCTCACTTCCAATGAGGTATGAACCTCGCTTCTCTGGATGCCAGCTGCTGGTCTGAATGGCGGTGATCTGGCCATGGTGCGCTTACTTTAGGGCTTTATCGGGTCACCCAACATGGTACTTGATGCAAATGAAAACTAAAGAGTCCAGGCCACAGGCCTGGATCAATTGACTCTAACAACTAAAAGACAACAACACTATCAATTACAATTCAAAACGTCTCGCTGAGATGGATGCCTGGGGGTTGGTGCACTGGTCAACCCTTCGGAGACTAAGGTGGGAGTCTCCCTCTCTTGAAGGAGACACATGCTTAAATGCATTTTTGGGGTCAGTCGATATGACGTCATGACGGTGACGTCGCTAACAGAGCCTTTGGAATGTGATGTAGCATTCAAAAAAGCACTCTAGGTGATGTTACCACCGAGATGCATGCGCATGAATGGTGGGCCTTCTAAGAGAGTCAGTAGCCCCATGGAGCAGTCAACCCAATAGAAGGTAAAGGACACCGACCGCCTCTCATAAAATTGCGTTCCATGATCGGGGTGGGAGGCTACTTTTACCAGACCATGACACTCTCCCCCAGGCATCTGCCATGTCCACATGGCGTGCTTTATTGCAGAGGTTCTGAAAAATACACGTAACGATCTGTACAAGAATAAATAACAACAATGCGAAGGACAACTAATTTTGAATGGTTACGGGTTGCAAATATCAAAGTGGTTGCAGAATGCGATTAGAGTAAACGTTGTTTGTGGTGCAAAGGCACCTGGGGGCCAGATGTACTTCCAGTGCCCAAATCATTTGAGGTTACTAATTACTAAAAGTAGAGATCAAAGTTCGATGACTTGGTCTTCACTCAGTTTTCAGTCTGGGAGTGAACCAGTCTGCAAGGCATTCACTCCCTTTCTTTGCTGGTGGCCTTCTTGTAGGCTGGCTCGACCATATCATCTTTACTTCCCTGCTTATGGATGGAAGGTGAGTCAGGGGCCGCCAACACAAGAAAAACTTGATGTGGTTGAAGCTGCATCATCTGGTGCTGCTGCATCAGTTACTCCTTCCAGGGTACCATTCTCATTGTAGTCTAATTCCTCCTCTGTCATCAGCGCCCAAGATTCGGTCAATCCAGGAGGGGGTGCAGTGGCTCAGTGGAACCCGATCAGAGATACAGCTTCAGCTGTGGTGCAGTGAGCCACTGTGGATTCTGACAGGAGAGGAGCAGTGCTCGCCAATATTCTTTCTGTCGTGGATGCGGTTGCCTGACTAACCAGCTCTGTGGCCTTTTGATGCACATCGAACTGGCTCGGGCCTATGCTGGCCTGGGGCCAATGATGGACTCTGGGGGACAGGTGGCAGCTGCCATAGGTGTGTACCCAGAGGTAATGGGACATGTGGCAGTCTCTGCTGGGGTGAATCCCTCGATGAGGCCCAAAGATATGTCTCAAAAACTATTTGTCTTAGGTCTGGACCTGCCTGTGGGGTCCGACGCCGACATGTCTGGTACCACCTTCACCGCTCCCCCAGGAGGGGTAGGTGTATGGTCAGTGAACACTAGGTCATAGGTGGCAAATGGGGTTTCCTCCCCCTTGTACATCTCTTTCACCAGTCATTCTTCCAAGGTACTCTGTGCTTGACTGGGCTGAGGGTTGGGTTGGTGGACTGATCCAAGCGTCAATCCCTGCCCTCTTCCTAGGTGAGGTATGGGCTTATCCACCTTGTTTCAGGGTTGAAACAACGGGGCAGTGTCCATTTGCTTCATCCGACTCTTGAGTATCTTGCCCTGACCCCGAGGGGTATGGGTGTGCAGTGTGGCTGCAGCACCGCCAAAGATCGGCCCGAACAAGTCCGTCAATACTGAATTCATCATTTCACCAATAGGCAAGGGGTTGGACTCATGAGGACAACCATAACATCGATTGGTGCACCTCTCAATCACTTCCATCAGGTTTAGCAACACCAGTGGGTGCAGTCAACTCTGAAGAACAATCACGGAGTCTGGCAGGTATTCCTGTCTTCCGGTGTGAGAGTATTTGTCTAAGTTGCAGGTGCCGGCACCCTGCACAGAGTACAAGAGAGCAGCCGTGTAAGCAGTCATCCAGTTGTGGACTCACTGTCACAAGTCTTCTGGGGGTGACCTGGCCCCATAGTATCTGGATGGCAGAAAGTCCAGGACCCGGAGGTGAGGTGGCTCCGGGATGTAGAATGGAATATTCACGTGATGGTGAAATGCCATGATGTACGTGTCCCACATAATCTCCGCCCAGGCTGCCAGAGCATAGTACTGGGTCAGAGCCAAGGGCTTGAGGTTGGCTGACCAGGAGGATGCTGGTAAACTGTCATAACCCCCGCTCCTGACATATCCTGCAATGAAGTCTGCAGGCAGAGTGCATGGATTTGGGAGGCCTCCCAGGCATACGACCCTCCCACCTGATCCCAAATCAGTTGCTGCACCTCCATGGGAGAGCTATCTCCTCCTTGATGGTCCCTCTGCCATCGCCCTGGCTCACGGTCCTCCTGTCAACTCTCTCTTCCACTCCTGGGTCTTTCAGCACATTTCCCAGCTCTTGCCTCAGTCCCTTCCCCCAGGGACTTGTCGGTCCCATGGGTGGTGGCTGGGTGAGGATCAACTTCATTCTTCACAAGGGCCTTAGGCACAGTCACGACACTTTTGAGTTTCTGCTGTGGACTGTGGTATTTGACCCTTTGGCTATCTACCCTCTCAGGAGACGTCCACTCACACCTGGCCACCAAGGAATTGGCAGGCCTTCTGGGTGCTCAGGTTGTGAAAGTGCTCTTCCCTTCCATGTGGCAGTCCCTCTCTCAATATTCATGATGGGGAAAGGCATGCAGTTCTTGGCATGCATGCAGAATCCCATCCGTGGCATGGACCTGGTCAGCCCCCATGGCTGGGATCACCCACATGATCGAGCAGAGGGTGTCCCTCACCACTGCCTGGACCAGGGAATACCCCCTCATACTTTAGTAGTCAGTCCATGTTACTGACAATGTCATGTGGCAGGGCCTGGAGTTCTTCGTCAGTTAGGTCTGGCACTCAAGGCTCTACTTTTTGGGTGTCACCCACCTCAAGCAGGGTGGCCACCTCACTGGAATCCCAAACAGTCTGCAGGAGGTCGGGATGAACCAGCGGTTCTCTACCAATTCCAAGATATCTGGGGGTGACGTCTTCTGGTCTGTCGGATGGATCCTCCCCGCATAGGAATCCACAGAACCCTTCCGTCAGCTTCTTAGTCAGTTTGGCCTCCTTCACCCAAGTGTCCAGTTTGCCTTGCAACCTCTCCTCCACAATGAGTAGGCTGATCACATTCAGTGGGGTCTTCCCCTGAGGTATGTCAGTGATGTAACCAGCTCTCAAGTTCCCTGCTAGGACCTGGGTGTAGAAGAATTGTACCACTGCATGGCGGGTGCCATCAGTGTTGGCTGCCGTCCATTCTTTCCAGAATCTGGCCATTGTGGGTGGCAATTTCAATCGCTCCTGAATGTAATGTTCAAAAACCTCGGATTTCTTTTGTGACTTGGCGGTCTTGAATGCTATTGTCTTTTGCTTCCTCTTATCATGTTTAGTGTCAGCCGATACTTCATTGTGGACGATACCATACACCTTATTGTACGTGAAGCAATTTTCTGCAAAGCATAGGGCATCCGCCAATATGATCAATTGGGTGATCTCATCCCCTGTGCAGGCAGCCATCTGCAGTATCAGGGTGCAGAAATCTTCTATTCCTTTCCCTTCATGGAGCCTTGAGTACCGGGAATCTGGGCATTGACAGTCCACTCTGAGGAACAATACAACTCTGAAATAGAAGCCTCTGACATTAATACCTGGGTTTTCTTTTTAGAGCTAGGGAAATTTCAACCTGTTTAAGTTTTACAGATGTGACCACACTCTGGCTGGGTTGGCCAACCTGACTGGGCTGGCCGACCCTTATGGAGCAGCTGTTGAGACTTCAAGCACACCACCCCTTTCTCTCTCTTTTGTACCTGCCAGGTCTTGGCACCCGACTCACATGAAGGGGTCCTCTTCATCATTGGGTATCTCTGCTGTTGCCATGTTACTGGTCTTATCTCTTTGGTGGCTCAGCACGAATTGAGGGGGAAATCCCCCTGCAGGTCCTTTTATAGGAGAAATGACGTCATCAGTGACATCACAGGGTTTTGCCTCATTTTTGCTTTTCACCCCTTGTGGGGAACCCCTGCTGATTTGTGCTCATTTTGACTTGAGAGCTCAATGCGACAACATGCCTGGACACACTACACAAAAGGTGAGTGCGTACATGTATTTTCTATAGTGCGGATGCACCCATGGCAAGGAGCGGTGGCAACACAGGCCGACCACACCCTACCCTCTGTAAGCAGGCAGCCCTTCATGGTTTTCCTCCATCTTTGGTGGTTTTGCCAATGTAGAGGGTTGGCTGACCCATTCAGTGAGCCGGACAGCTCCCCCAGGTTTCAATAGTACCCAGTCAATTTTCTAAAACCAGCCGGCCATTTGGGGCAGCTGCCTCACATGTGGTCTTAATCACTGTCTTCTCTTTTCAGGAACCACCTGATGGGATGACCGCTTTGACACCACCCACCACCAGGGTCATGCAACCAGTTACTCCTACAACCAGTGCTGCTGAGGGAGGTCTTTTGCCTTGAAGTTTAGAGGATAAGGCTGTGGCCAACCATTTAGAGCAGTCCATGAAAGAATCCAACACAGGGATGACCGCTTCATGGAATCCGTCCCCTTCAGGAACTATTGACACATGCAAACAGTGGAACCTCCATCATGCTGAATTACGACGCAACCCGGTGAAGATAACTCCTAACAATAAGGGCAACTGGGCCCTTACCAAATGCTGGTTACCCATCTGCACTGCAGAGATGGAGATGCAATCACCCTCAGTCATGAGTGAACTTATTACTTTGGGCAGGTTCAGTCCACATGTCGGTCCAACATTAACGACCGTCCACAGGACTCTGACTTCAGCCAGATGGCTTTGCTGGTTTCCCACATTCCCGTCACATGGGAGGGAGAGAATGTGGGCCACGCCTACACTCTATGCCAGGTCCACATTCATGAGGATCAACAGTCCATGCCCATTAAGACTGCACTCCAGTACATCAATGAAATCACTGTACAGAATAAGTTGTGGGTGGTTGCCCTCATCCACATTGATGCTGAGACCACTGCTGGACAGTGGCCACACTCCTGTGAGGACCACCACAATCTCACTGTTTTCATGCAAATGTATGATTTGGAGAGCAGGGTTGTGACCCAGTTTCTGGAAGACAATGCCCCCTGCCAGTCGTTTGGGGGATTTTCAATCAGAGGCCTATTTAAGACAATTGACGGTCAGGCCATCATGCCACTCAATTCTTATCAGCACCCCGGGTCCATGACTATGGATGCTCTGAAGCTATCTATCATGCCAGCCATTGACGCAGTGTTCATCCAGGCCACTGGTGACAGTGAGAAGGACTTGGGGCTTTCAGGGGACATCTTCTATAACACTCGGTTTTGGCTGACAACAATGTCCCACCGGTCAGGCTGGAGGACCTCTTGGGTGAGTCAGACAACCCCAACTTTTTGATTGGTTTTAGGGATGGCCTTGCACTCACCGGTCCCCAGCCTCTAGGTTTTGTGGTGCCTGCCACTGGGCTGGCCACTCTAAGGGACCCAGTCACCCTTCATGAGGTTATGATGTTAAACGAGGGTCACCGTGCCCTGTGGGAATTTGAGGAGTGAATTGGCAAGATGCATCTAGTGGACACCCTGGCCACCATCTGTATGAACATGACTTTTGAGTGGATGGTGCACAGTGGGATCCAGGACTGGTGGAACACGTATGGTGTGGACAAGAATAAACCAGTGATGGAGATCACCCAGAGCCTCAGTGAGATCATTGCTGAGGTGAAAGTGCAGATTGCTGTTGACCAGGAGAAGTTTGCCAAGCATCACCTGGCAGAGCATGAAGCCTCCTTTAGGCAAGCCCGGGCTGATCTCACGGCTCAACTTGACACCGTATCCCTGGGACTCATGGCCACTCGCCCTTATGAGTCATTGGACACCTTCTGTGGTGCCCTGGAGTCCCATGGCTTCACCTGCATTCCAGCAATGCCTATCCCAATGCTGTCCCCATGAGCCTCATTTGATGCTAGAAGCATCATCAGGGACGAAGTGCTTGGATTCCTGGCTCCGCAGATGCAACCTGCTGAAGCAGCCACCTCTTTGGGCAGTCTGGCCACCAGAGATGCCACTGCCTTCACCACCACAGTAACTTCCACCCCAGTCCTGCCTTCGTCCAGCGTCCCCATTACTGCAGGGTCATTGGTCACAGGTCATTTCAGTGAGAAGCCTCTCTGGTCCATGGTGGTCAATGAGGCACCCCTGTCACCCATTTCAGGTTTGGGGAGCCCGGCGGCTCTACTGGGAAAGCCATCCCACAAAGTTTCCTCGACAACTTCTTCAAGTCTGACTCAAACTAGCCACCCAAAAATCGTGACTATGCTCTGCCACTGAGCCCACTACTGTTGACCACCTCCCCCAAGAAATGCAGGGTGACCACTGCAACAGGTCAGCCAGACCCCAACTTGGAAGAGACTATAATAATTGAGGCAGAGGAAGAGACTATAATAATTGAGGCAGACCCTGAGGCTAGGGTGACCGACCCCTCCAAAGCGAAGGACATAATTGATGTAACTGAGAAGTCTCCCAAGAGCTCTGGGAAATGCCACAAGCACAAGAAGAAGTCCTGTTATCACAGATCCCATCACAAAGTTGGCCAAATCCCAGAGTAGTGCAAAGACGGAGATGACAAAGGAGAAGAAACCTGCCAGGGGCACACCCAAGAAGTCAGATGCCATGAAAGAGAAAGAAGCCTCAAAGCAAACTCCCAAGGTGACTCTGCCTGAGAAGGATGTGGCCAGCCCTCCTCATGAGAAGAAACCAGAACACTCCAAAACTTCCAAGAAGCAGGTGACCCCCAGAAAGGTGTCCTCTGTGGCCATCAAGAGGAAGGCGGACAACTCTGGGACTCTCCCTGTAGTTCGAGTGATGAAGACAAGCCAAAAAGGATCAAGACATTGCCCAGCCACCAGCTAGTAAGCAACAGTTCTGACAATTCCTTGGGTTCTTGCAGCGGATGTGATTCCTCTAGCAGCTCATCGTCTTCTGAAGACAATGAAGAACTGACTTGTGGGCACTCCTGGGATAACCAGATAAAGAAGCAATCCAATGCCCACTCATGCTCCCCATCCCCGTCAGGCCATTGCTCTGTGGGCTCCGGGAAAGAAGGAGCAGGAGACTTGGACTGCAGAGATACCACCACATGTGTGGACCATGACTGCATATGGAAATGGATGACAATGTGGTCAAGAGCAGATGCGAATCTCTCCAGCAGAAGAAGAAGTTAGATCCCCTGAAGGCGAACGAAGTCACAACTGATGAAATGAAGTTAGCATTCTGAGAGGCACACATCAAGTGGGTCCGCAAGTTTGATACCATCGCAGATGATGAGTGGCCTGCCTGGGTCAACTTTATGGGAAAGGCCAAAGTGCTCAACTGGATTAAAGCCCACACCCAGGCCTACAACTGTGATTACGGTACCCCATGTGAGCAGGCGTACCTGGTCAATTCTCCACATGTGGCGACCGCCTCCAAGATACTTGGGAAACTACACATGTCAGACACCATCAGGGGGTGAATGTATTAGGAGAGCAAAGTGAGTAAGAACACAAAGTTCTTCCAGTGCCCTTACTGTGGAGCAGTCAAAATGAATTCCCATGCGTATCTTAGTCACATCATCAGAGGTCACTACAGGTGTTGCTTCATCTGTGCCCGTTGCAAGCAATGGAAGGTGTCAGATGAGGACAAGCCCGATGCTAAGTTGGCTCCCTTATGGAGGGACACTTCAAGCATCACCAAGCATTTCAAGACATTCCACAATTACATTGACAAACTCCGTACCAAGTACCCAACTCCTTGCTGTCTCAAGGATTCAAAGTAGCTTGGCGACCGGGTCTCAGACTGAGTTTTGGATGCAACTTTGACAGCCACTATGTGCCAATTCAATGAGTTCCAGTATTCAATTCTCAAGACTGTCATCCCCTTGTAGGTCTTCCACTCCGCGAACTGTTTTGTATACCAGTTCTCTATTTTTCTAGGTTCCTAGTTTTAAAGTTGCATGTTGCATGTTCCTTTTATTGTTACGTCAATAAAGACTTTTTAATAACACTTTCAGCTTTTGTAGTCAGCTGAAATTCTCTTGCTCTGCCATACTGTGCAAATGTTTGACCACACCGCATAGTCAAACAACCCATTAGATAAAATAAAATAGCAACCATTCACAACAAACATCGAATAAATACAACTGTGTGATAAATATATAATAGGTATAACTGTGATAAAATAGCAACCGTTCACAACAAACATCAAATAAATACAAATGTACAATAAATACAGGTATAATTGTGATATAATTGCAATGTAGAACACAAGTAACAAATAACAAACATGACAAATTCAATCGCCTTGGGTCTGTAGACCATCAGGGTCGGTTTGTTAACTGATGGCTCCATATGAGCCTTGGGGGGTATGCATTAGGGTGGCTTCCATAGTAGGTTGAGACCACCTTATTTCACACCAGTGCCAACAAGTTTTGAAGTTGGTACCCCTCCTTGGGTGGTGCCTCACCATGTCAACTGCAATCCATGGTGTGACTGCACCCATGCACCCAGTCCAACCCCCACAAAGTTTTGGTACCACCTGGCACCATGTTTAAGCTAAAGTCATCTGCCTTTTTGGGTTTGTGCACCCACCCATATCTGTCTCAGGGATTATGTCCTGTAGATGTGTTCGGGTCCGGTTGTGGCCAGATCCCACCTATGTCTTGATGACCAGCTCCACTGTTGCAGTCCTGACTTATGGGAGTGAGTGACTGAAGTTCTCAGTTGATATCTCCATCAGCCATACCCACCAAGATACTCCCAGGAACCTGTTGACTGGTCGCCTTGGGGGTTGGGTCTGTGGAAATTGGATGCGAATGCCCCAACTTGCATCCATGATCCATCTCGGCTCCTGCCAAGAGTCCACACCTGAGGTGCTGTACTAGGGGTCCCAGGAAC
>JBCAUI010004618.1:0-10259 GCA_038406195.1 Haplosyllis anthogorgicola
TATTTTATCGATATTTATAAACAGTTTGGCTTTCTTGGGACCAAGTTCAATTTTTTTTTTTTTTTTTTTCCGATCGCTGCACTTTGAAAATCCTGAAAGTGCAATGTAATCCAAATGATTAAAAAAAAAAGGCCTTACACATGTCTTAATTTTGCACATTTTTCTACTGATGAAACTTACGCTATGAAAGGCAACATCCTATCGTAAAAATGCAGGAAACCCGTAAGTACAGTAGAACCTGTCTTAATTAACAGCGCCTGTCTTGGGCGACACCCTTCTTTTTACGACACTTTATCGTACCCAGAATCTTTAATATTCATGTTTATTTTAAAAAGGCATATCTACCATTACGGCATTTAAGTTTTAACAAATTAGGGACAGATTCTCCTGTCGTGGTGTGCACGTTTTCCCATTACCTTAAGCACCAACGGGGTTACAATGTATTGTATTGAAGCATCTTTACAAATTATAAGACATGATAAGAAACAAATTAATTGAATTCACGAAAGGGATATTTCTTATTAAGTGTACACTCTGTATTTACACAGTAGAGCAAGGAGTGAGGTGTTCCCTTACAACACACAGAAATATGAAATTATATACCCATGGCGATTTCTGGGCAAACTTGGCTCGGAATTAAACACACGTAAACGTACTGTCTTTGCGGCATCCAAATTTAGTAGAAGGGATGGGGCAGAGATAGATGTACTACTGAGAATTTGGACATGCAAGGCATCCCAAATATAATTCTCGTAATGAGGTGTCTTTAATAAAAGTGTGCAAGTCAACTAAAGACACGGAATCAGTATGCTTTCCACGGTAAAAGAAAATCAAAATATCTGATGTGTGTTGCCATATGGCTTTTTGACTTATGGGCACGCATACTCAATACCATATTGTCTTAAGCATGGTTCTGTCCGCTGCTGCCATGGTTCTGACTTGTGGGATATTACATGTGTACTTGGGGACATAAACTTTGCTGTCCGTCGTTGAGAAACTTTACTGAGTCTGAACATTAGCTAATCAGAAACGTTGCTTTTGTGCCAGCCAGGTTTATATGCATCCAGCAATCCAAACTATGCACTAAAAATAGCAGATGAGCCTCTGATCTGCATCGGCTACAGCTTATCATCAACAACTCTCTTGGCTAACGCTTCAATACGAAGTGTGGTTATTGTAGGATGGTGGCCAATGGCTTCCTTGTTGGCATGGATTATGTTTTACATATGTACGGGGGGAAAAGTGAGTGAGTTCTAGGCTACTTGTGACCTTGACAAGGCGAAAGAAGTGACACAAAACTATAAAATGCTGTACACATTGACGTCCCGATCCGACCATTGATTTGTGAGTCAAATATGTCATGTTTTGGCTGCAACAGATGCATAGTATGCATCAATCAGTCAACAGATTCTCATTATGATTTTTTTTCATTCATTTATTGAAGCATACTTCATTCATGAGGTGTAGTGTTTGCTGTTGCTAAGCTTTATGTTTTCTAACATGCGATTATTCAATATTTGGAAATGTGATACATTTTGCTTAGAAAATGTGGACTATAAACTTTGAAAGTTGTTGCGCTGGAATGTTAGTAGATACTAATACATGTACTTACCGGTATATGTGCGAACGCATAAAGACAAGGGTAAGAACGTATCTTCTGTTTACTTTCATCCATGAATAACCACACAAAGTGACAGCGACCTATTTTGGAATTGAACCTAAACATAAAGAGAAAAGCCCAAAAAGCTATGTCCTTGTGTTTAGGACAGTATGACTCACAAGAACACAATGCCAGTCTTAGATCATCAAATTGTTCGCAGTTACCGTAGTTAGTAAATTTATTATAACAGGATAAAATAAATACGAGGTTATAATGCCCAGATTATCTTTCTCAAATAGGTTGAAGGGTGGACAGCAGAGTGAAGGAGGGGGAATGAAGAAGCTGCTGTCCCCTCCAGGCCCAGGAGGGTCTGGGCCCAACTTAGCGTGCGGTGATGCCAGTGGCAGGTCCACTGCAGTCAAAGAGGGACGAAGTGTCTTTCATACTAAACTGAGAACAAACGCGGCTCAACCCGATATGGATGAAACCCTCGACAGTGTTCACAAGTACGTCGATGCCCTGGTGCAGTTCTGTGGGGCCGGGTCCCACGTATCGCAGCAGTTCTCTACGCTACTCGGTGCTAGTATGTACAGTAACGTCGCCAGACAGTTCGAAGTTGTGGCCAAAGAAGTCGAAGCTGCCGTGAGAATGGAAGGTAACCAAGTCAAGACGGACGTCGAGACATATTGGTCACAGTTGGGCAGGTCCTGTGAAGGTGAAAAAACAGACGGCGATTCGACGATATCGGAGGACATTAAGGTAAATATCAGACTTGTATACCCTAATTGCTGGTACCCAAAATACTTCTTCTTTTTTTTTTTTAATTTGACTGTTTGTAATACATTTGTTACTGGACTTTGAAATGGGAAACCAGAAAGAAGGGAAAATAGATAGCGGCATGTATTCCGTTTGAACGGCAATCTACCTCAGAGTTACCAAATTACGCATGTAGAATTCTTAGTTTGTGTGTCTTGTCTAATCCAAATGAAAAACGGCAATCTTTTTGTCTAAACAAGTTTTTGACAAATTTTCGGTATAGCCATGAATACAAAATAATTTTTGTGACATGCAAAGCCTACATGGTGTTTTTGTTCTCCCTTCATTCAAAAAGTATTGGCAATCAAATCATTTATTGTCTCACCGTTCGAAAATACTCATCCGGTAGGTTTATTGTACACAAATATTACGAATGACATTAATACAAAAATAAGAAATTTGCCAGGGCCTCTGGCAGAGGTCTGCAGGTATGACTGCCATCAATGTAATACAGAACAGATTATTTCCAGCTTATTGGCAGTATTTTCTCTATTAATCCAAAGGCATCGACACTGGAACCTTGCAATGGCATTTGGTCTGATTTCAAGTGTTACAATCCGACCTGATGTGCTATGAAAATGTTGATCGAAGTCCTACACAAAATTAATCAACTCCTTTCAATGGCCAGCGGGTCGCAAATAAATGTCCTCTCAATTTACTGCAAGCTTTCTTTTCGTGAACATTACACGTCAATAGAATGATTTTTGAATTGCTTCCCTCATGTGAAAGGCAAAACCTTATTGGCAAATGTATCGGAAAGCATTCTTATCCTTGTGATTTCCTGCGTCGTGATGAGGTTGACCACAAAGGAACAACATTAAAAATAAAAACACAACGGTAGTCCCACGTGACAGAAAGTGTAACATGTTTTTGTCTCCTGGGGTTATGTATAACTTGACGCCATAAGTTTGAACAAAGACACAAATGTATTGATATATTGATCATAAGATATCAAAGACTCGGACGAAAGCCATGTTGTAGATTTGGACTGTAATTTGAATAAAAAAAACGACGGTTAAAATAAACGGGAAAAGATGAAGTAATGACTGAAGGATTGATGAGGGAGCTAGATGAGAGTAAAAAAGAAGTAAACATGTGGAAGATAAGGGCCCTGGAGGCCGAAGAAAAACTTGGGAACATCAGAGAGTTAGTCTCAACAGTAAGCAACGATGATGTACAAAAAGTCACATCGGCAAACAAGTGGAGGCACATGGCCAATACACATCATGAAAGTAATGTTGTAGCCAATTATGGCAGCCGTGAAGTAACTCTGAAATCCGAGGCGCATTCGGAAATATCAGGCGTGATCACTGAATGTAATCAAAAGCAAACCGAAGACTCTATCATACAATGAACTCCCATACAGTAACGATCAGATTGTTTTGTGCGGATGTCGTAAAAGTGAAAATATTGAAAGACAACACTGGTATTCGGCTGAGAAAATACAGCTGTCTACATTGTGCAACTTGGAAAAATGTTTTATTAATGTAATTCACAAGCATCTTAGCTATAAATACCCCGATGAAAAACACACAGACAACATAAGGTTGTCAGAAGTAAGTTTTGAGTCAGTGTATGAAGTGGCCAAAATGTTTTCAAGATCTTAATTATTAAACTGAAAAACGGAGATTCGAACACCTGTTTCATCGTTTTTCTGTTTTTCCAACTTTGAAAAGACACAAAATGCAAATCAAAGATTTGATCACCAATTTCATAATTTTTATGTTTTTCAAGTTTTATAGAAACATTTCATGCCTTAAAATGAATAAAAACTAATACAAAACGGAAAAACGAAGACTTCATCCATCATTTTTAGTTCCATGGAATAGATGTAAACAGAAAAATGATAAACAGGTTATGCAGTCCCCATTTTCTATTTTGTGTCATTTTGAAGTTATGTAAAAAATGGGAAAACAATGAAATGGGTGATCAAATCCCTGTTTTTCCATTTTCAGTTTAGAAAGTAAGCTTGAAAACGTTTTGGCCACTTCATACACGGATCGTTTTGTTTCAACACATTTCGTTTTGCTTAATAAATTAAGCAATTCATGACTAAATAAGGAATTTTGATTTGACCCCTTGGGCGGTCTTATCTTGAATGAGCACAACGTTATGACATCTTATATTTAATGTGATACATTGCAGCTCGTTATCAACATCATATTGAAATACAATAGATTAACATGATCATTAGTGTTAAGCGAATAATCGTAACTTTCGTTTCTTGTTTAAATTAATGGATGCGTGAAGTACAATGGTAAAATGTACAGAAAGCTGCTGTCTCGTTTACTATTACATGCTTAAAATTCTTCGTGTCAATAACTTAAACTTAATTTAAGTTAAAATGACCATCTAAGGTTTAAAAAAAACGATTTTAAATACTTTGCTAACAAAATTTGCCTGACTTGGCAGACTTTTATTAATGACATTTATTACTCCAGGGAGAATGAAAGATAAATGTTTTACACGTGTATGTTCGATGTTACACTTCAGTTCTGAATACGCGAAGAATTCTAAAGCCCTAATTCTCCCACCAACAGTGGATTGGATCGCGAAAATTTGTTAACAGTGATCTAGGCAAGAAATACAATAATTGGACTTCCCTGTAATCGAAGATGCAGCACATTGTAACAAAATACCAAAATGAATTGTACCTGTAGTATACCTGGAGAAGACTACATACAGCATTACTTCCCCTGGATTAATTGTAAAACGGTGAAAGGCAACACTTGTATTGTTATCCAATTTGCCTAAAAGATATGGTTACATTCTTGTGTTGGCGTCATTAGCCTCGCGAAAGCGAGGATTCTGCAACGATGGAGATCAAGAATTGACAGATTTTATGCCATGTTTTTGCCCAGAGGGTGCTGGACCCCCACCCCATACTGGAGGGAAATTCAAATTCCACGAGTTTCAAACTGGATGTGGAAAAGTGTGAGACCAGACCCCACCCCACACCCCCCACAGGAAAATGCATTTCTGGGCATTTCAGATCATTTTAGACACTTTGTGGGGAAAAATCACTGTATTTTGCTATTGGACGTAGAATTTCTGGAGGGAGTTGGCTCAAGGGTATTGTTAGGGTGGTCATACTTGATATAGTCGTGTATTTGACAAAAGAGGGCGAGGCTGTAACCGACAGGTTGTCTATCTAGTTTTTATTTGCTTCTGATGAAATGGCCATGAAATGACCATTTGTTACAGCCTAATTAAATATGATTGCATTGAATCAACTCAATAATTTAGCAACGACCTTGACCCAAGACTGGGCCTTACGTGATTTGCATTATACCAGTGATCGTGGTAATAGGCGCTATTACTACGGTCGTTGATTGTACTACCTGCCCAATGAAATAAGGGATTAACAAGATATAACATTTGTTTTCTTTCAGTTGGTGTCCAAAAGCTTAATACGTGTCATGCAGACGCACTGCCAGTTCTTCCTGACCACGTCCGAGGTATTTGCGCATTTTGCAAAGGTCGGTTCGCTGGAGGATCTTGCTGACAGTTCTCCACCCAAGACGCCCAGTACTGAAGATGTCACCGTGGCTTCCTCGAGCTATCAACCCGCGCTCACTGAGCACCAGTTCAATAAAACCACAGAATCCCCGCAGGAGGTATCGTGTAAAAGTGCAGACTTAAAATTGAGCCAGAATGTCGAGTCACCGAGCAGGCTTCGGAAACACATTTCATCATTTTTCTCCAAGAAGCTGGGAGGCGGAAAGTCCGGAGCTGGATCCGGTGACATCGCCCCACAGAGTTCATTTTACGTGCAGACTCCGCCAAGCAGTGCGAACGTTGAAGCTGGCACTTCAGATTCTGTGACGGATGGTGCTGGGAAATTAGATAAACGTGAAGTTAGTGAAACTGCAGGGCAGAACAGTAGTGACTTAGGTGCAGGGGCTGGCCCCCACGATACTGGTGCTGTAGTAGGAGACTCTGCTGGTGCAGGCAACAATATCAAGAACCAAACCAGTGCTGGTGAACTGGGAGCGACTGCAACGAAAACAGGTACTCTATTTGATCTATGCTGAAAGTCTACTGCAACGATGTTAACAACATGAGTTGCACCTGCCATTGTCCGAGAATTACATTGCGAATAAGTTACTAAAAGGATAGATAATATTAATAGCATTTTAGCATTACACAAAAGTTTGATGTAGGGTAGACATCGGATGTCACATCCCAGAAATGCATTAAAGCCAAACGTCAGCGTTAAGCATTTAAACGAGCATTGAGTTTCAACGCACTCAGTGTAGCAAGGGCCTTCGTTTCTTTGAATGCCATTTAAATAGCCCATAGAACAAACCATTTGCATAATTAGAAAATATGTATCGGTAGTACTATTTCTTTTTTTTATTTTGTTGGCTCGTGCAACCTATGAAATAGGAAAACAACTTCTTGTAATTTATTGTATGATATAGTTCGAAAATTATGCTCACGGTAGTATGACATGTAATTTCTCATCCGCGATAACTTTTTTTTTTTTTTTTCATAACTTTGTCAGTTTTCTTCAAAATTGCCCCGCATGAAACCTGGGGTGTGATCTTTGGCTCATTTGGCATAATTGCAAAAGAGCCTACAGAATCATGAATTGTCCGTTGTCATCGTCGTCGTTGTCACTGTTGTCGTCTGTGCACAGCTGCCCTGAGCATACTACTAATCATAGAGACTTTATATCTTACACACATATGCACCAATATCCTATCTCAAAGCCTACCAAATATTATGTTGCTGTGATAATTATTCTCAAATTGGCAGCCATATTTGGGTTTTTTTCTTTGAACCTTTCTCCTGGAGATGCAGTTGACGATACAATTTTTATATTTGGCAACTTTATGCATCGTAATTTCGAGAGAATCTTCTCGTCGTTTCAGTTTCTTTCGATGAAACCCATTTTTCGTTTGTTGGGCTACTAGTATGTTCTGTTCTATGCTCGAAGTGAAACAATGCTTGAAGTCATGATACAAACAAAAGTAGACAGTTCAGGCTAAATATTTATATTCTGCCTTCCTTAACCAATATAAAACCCGTACATCATGTGTGCAGAGATGGATCTTGTTGCATCTGTTGTGTACATATCGATATTCCTCGTACCATTGTTGATACAAGGTCATGTTGATTGTTTTACTGCCCAATACTACCAAACAGTAGGCATTCTAAATCGATGTAAATTGACGAATCAGTTACCTTGTTGGACATTAAAAATTTCTTGCGATGAAACCTTTGAAAAGAAGTATAAATTTTGTTGCTTCAAAGAATTCATTTTAATGTTGTTTACACTAATATGTTTTCAATACACGTTCACGTAGTTAATTCCAAATACAGAACATACAAACACACTGACCAATGACCCGGTAGGTTCAATTCTAGAGCATACTCATAAGTGAGTTCTGTGTTATGCTAGCCCCATTATGAACGAAAATAGCTTGGCAGTTAATACAAAAACGTGTTATGTCTGCAGCATAAATGCTCGAGGCCAATTTTTAGTATGATTATTCATAAAGACCTAGACAATGCGTCCTCATTAATTCATAAACTTCCATTGCGAATCACAACACATGAACATGGTTATTTGAAAGGAATAAAATTTTAACTTAAACTAATGTACTGTGAGGACATATGACGCGTTTTATTGCGAGAACAGCTTGTTGCATAAATTTACGAGATCGTATCAGTGTTTATATTTAGAAAGTAACGACATACAATAGGATATAATTACATAAGTAATTTTGTGTAACAGTATGTTTTTAACAGGCATTTTAATTAATAAAAGATAAACCGTATGTTGTTAATCCCTAATTTATATTTTGCGTTCATATAGAGGTAAAGCAAGCTAAACGTATGATTGAGTACCAAGGTCATCAAGTAAATGTCTTGAAAGTACGATATCCGTTACTTCGATTAATTTGAGAGATATTTGATACAGATTGAAAGGGTCAAGGTAACAAAGTAGATTAAGTTCACTTACGCACTACAGTATTTCGTACAAGTAACCATACACTACCGGTAGCTTCCGACTTAAATATTATTGGTCACATTGCGTCGCATTTATATTTTAATTATAAAATTATCTGAATACTGTATTTACTCGAATAGAAACATGCGATGACAAGACTAAATTTGACGGGGTTGCTTCAATTCGAAAATTGGCCGAATGGTCACGAAAATTTGGTCTTTTCAACAGTACTACTTCACTTCATTTATTTATTCCGAAGTTCATTATTTGTTATAAACTGTTAACTTATAGTGTGAAGAAAGTAAAAGTAACTAAAGTGACATGTCTTGATTTTGTAGAAACTAAAAAGGGAGGACACCTTGCGAGTCAAGAGGAATTGGACAGTGTTATTGACCTGTTGTCAGGATTTCCTAAACTGGGAGGACTTCCGTCATCAGCAGCCGGGCCTGGAAACCATCCCAACCCCGAAGGGTTACCGCCGAAGCACCCAGCTGCTCCCACAGCTACAGCACTGTGTGCTTCGTCCAAAGCAGTGGGCAGTCACCTAAGCCATGCTGGACCACTGCCTCCCCCTCATGTACCATCTGGTTGTGGCGCAGGTGTTGCAGGCTTCCCAAGTCACATGTTCAGTCATCCGCCTCCCCAACTGCCAGTAGATCCTTCCTATGATTCTAGTCTCCTCGGAAGTCGCACACACCAGCACCGCCGCTCTGATGGTCTTATCGGGGAGACCCTTAATCGTGCCAACCAAAAAACAAACACCTGGCCTTACCGACCCCAACAGCGTGTACCAGATATCCCACCTCCTTCCACTATCACTGCCACCATGTCTCCCTATTCTCATACGCCGGGAAGTCCTTATGATGCACATGTAAGTGATGCTGAGTATTCACGGTATTTAGCAGCAGTGAAACAGATGAAACAAAATAATAGCCAAGGTGCAGCCAGTGGTGGTACTTCAAGTGGTCTTTTGCCGCAGAATAACATGTGGTCCACGGGTGACAACAGTCTCAACCGTAGCTGGCCTGTGCACATGTTTCCACAGGAAGGGTAAGCTTGCTACATTTCAGAGAGACATTGTAATGAAAGATCATCAACGTTGACATTTAAGGCTGAAGGTGTTGGGATCCTTAAGTGATAGCACTAATGTCTGAACATCCACTTAGATTTGAAAAACGTGTATTTCAATTCAGTAATTTTATGACATTAACTACGTTCTCAGTGTATATGTGTTTGTTTTCAGACACGAAGGTGGAATGAGGACATGGACAGGAGCTGTTGGAGACTCTAGCAGCTGCAGTGACGAGTCGTCTAATGGTGAGACACCGTGGATGATGGGGATTGACCTAGTCAGTACTATGGACAAAAGGTTTGTGTAATTATTACCTCGGCGTGCGAAGGCATCACCGGGGTATAGCAATCACACAGGGTGATCAGGGTGGTATACGCCGGATACGACCCCCCCCTAGGTTTGGGATTTTACTCCTTCAGTATATGGTGGCTGAGGATAAGTCCTAAGGTAACTGCTAAGGTAGGCACTTTGGTGACCATTGCCTAAAAGTTTAACCTCACAGTTAGTCTTTTATCAGACATTTCCTCATACATAATGATCAGGGTGGTATCCGGCAGATACGGATATGACCCCCTCCCCCCCAAAAAAAAAATTGACTGATGTACCCCTTCCATTCATGCATTGTTTGGCATGAAATGAGCATTTTCCACTGAGCTAAGGATTAAAGTTGAACTTTGCCATTGAGTTGTGTGGGAATTACCATTTTCAAAAGCTCATAATTTGTTAAATATTGCTCATAGACCCCTGAAAGATAGACACTTTCTGACACCAGATCTGCATGTTTCAGGCCATTCTGAACATTTTCCAGATAC
>JBCAUI010004629.1:0-10257 GCA_038406195.1 Haplosyllis anthogorgicola
TTATGCTTTCCAACCCATTTACTTTTGTGAGTCGTTCTTTTGGTTTGACTTCCATTGATTAATGAAGGACTGAACACAACATGAATTGCCCGTGCTCATATCAATAGTAGAATGGTGCATTTTTGACAACTTTCAATTTGGACATTGTCAAGTTAACCACCTCATTAAGTAATGTGTTTCGTTGACCGGTAGCATACTGTTTTCTGTTGAAATTTAAAGTGTCATTTTTACTTGTTGCAGATCGATGCCATCGAAGATCCTTCAATCACAAATGTCATTATCCTACAAACTGTGTTAGATGAGGTATGTTTCCGTGAATATAAATCAGTTCAGTCAGATGTGGTTTATTATAACTTATACGAAGATAACGTACTTCGTACAATTTCATTTTAGATCAAGCACAGAAGTGCCTCTGTCTATAAACGAGTGAAAGATGCAATAGGAACATCATCAAAACATTTCTACGTCTTTGTTAACGAATTCCACAAGTAAGAGTTATGTATAGTTATTTTCATATTCGTAGCTCAGAAGTTTTGAACTTCACTGTGCAGTGTAATGTTGAGGAAAAGCTCAATTTTAACTGAAAGGAGGGATAATTACCTGGAGTAATAAACGTAATGCATTGACTGTCTACTGAACAGAGATACTTACGTGGAGAGACAACCCGGTGAAACGGCCAATGATCGCAATGACAGAGCAATCCGAACAGCAGCATTGTGGTACAAGAAACATCTAGAACTAAATCAAGAACTCAGGGATCCGAACCGAGTACAAGTAGTATTGCTAACGAACGACAGGGATAATGCAAATAAAGCAAAAGACTTGGGAATTACAACATACACGGGTATGATTTAAATCGAAGTTACACGTCTTAAGTTGGAGACAAGTGAATCCGACAATGGTAGCCAGTAGACTTGTAATGGATCACTATTATTTAACTTAACGGTATGAGGGTCAAATTTTCACGTGCATGTATCTCCTCTCCATTTCAGTCCACGAATATATACAGAGTTTAAGCAATGCTGCAGATCTTGTTGACCGTTTAGCAAATCCAGATGAGAGTTCAGTAAGTGTAAAATATTACCGCATATCTTAATTCTTGTTTGATGTCATATTTCTCATTTATCCCTGCTCTTTGCATGAATATTGGGTTGCATCGCATGAAAGATTCAGTTACAATTCTTCATTCTGCTTTTTTACAGTCCTTCAGGAGTAATAAGCCAGTTTACCCTGAACATCTTCCACTGTCAGAAGTACAGAAAGGTATCAAATCTGGTCGTTTTCATCAGGGATCCTTTCAAACAAGTAGAGATAATTATTTGGAGGCCCTTGTATCGGTATCCGATATGGAAAACAGGGTATGTATCGAGTAACTACCTTAAAATTTGGTGTTTGAAGTTTCTTTTTAGATACATTTGGTATCAATGTCAATTGTTTTAACTTACGTTGTGTATTACAGGTTTTGATACAAGGACTTGAGAATATGAACAGGACTGTTCAAGATGACGTTGTGGCTATTGAGATTTTGCCTAAATCAGAGTGGTCATGCCCTTCATCACTTGCTTTGGTCGACGACGGAGAAAAGGGGGATGATAGTGTTAAGAAAGAGGTGTGTATGTGTAATTCATGTAAATAAAATTGCAGTATAATTTCCAACAAAAGTAATATTGGTACAACTGGTTTGCTTTTAACAGGACTCACTAGTGAAAGAAAAACGAGTGCCGGATGAATTGAAACAACCAACAGGACGAGTGGTAGGAATCATCAAAAGGAACTGGAGACAATACTGTGGGATACTACAAAAATCACTTATAAAAGGGGTAAGTCGATTGATGTAGGTTCTCCTGTACTGGTATTTTGTGTTTTTATTTTCGTAGTGTAATTGTTGCACTAAATGGACATCACGTTTGTGCATACTTGTTCATATGTATGTATATTCTAGGCAACTAAGCATCTCTTCAAACCAGCAGAGAAAAGGATTCCCAAAATACGCATCGAAACTCGTCAGGCTGATGCATTGGAAGGACAACGCTTGATTGTGGTGATAGACTCTTGGCCAAGGACATCTCGATATCCACTGGTATGTAGCGTTTGTAATGGCAAAAAAGGTAGTACAAAACGTTAACGGACTATGGGTGTTACTGTTAGTTATCATAGAAACCTGAAGAATTCTAATTTCTAAAAATTTCCAATCAACAAAGTTAGCCGAGGGCAAGTTTCTCTGTATTTTACACTTTTAGGGACACTTTGTGAGAAAATTGGGAACTACAGGAGATAAAAAGACAGAAAACGAAGTGTTACTCTTGGAGCATGATATACCTCATCATAAATGGTCAGAAGCTGTGTTGGATTGTCTGCCCAAGCTTCCGTGGCTTATAACAGAAGAGGTGAGTTACTATTTACTTTTAAAGTTCCTGTTGCTCGTGTACTCTTATAAACTTGAGATTATGAGGCTGATGAGTTTAATGTTGTGTCTTTTGACCTCAGACAGATTTGTTTGTAATTGAGACTTTTAATTTTTAGTTGAGTTCCTAACAGCAATGATAATAATTTTTCAGCTCTTATTTGCAAGTTTCTCAAACTTTCACTTTGGTAGGACGAGAAGAAGCGAGTGGACTTGCGACATTTAGACATCTGTAGTGTTGATCCTCCAGGTTGTACTGATATTGATGATGCTTTGCACTGCAGGGTGCTAGACAATGGAAATTACGAGGTTTGTACATTTGTGTGTTTTTTTATATTAAAAAGTTGAACGACATAGCCCAACCCTAAATGAAATATATCTAAGTAATTATCTTATTTACAGGTGGGCGTACATATAGCTGATGTATCGCACTTCATAAGGCCGGGTACAGCATTAGATGAGGAATCGAAAAACAGAGGGACAACTGTATATCTGATAGACACTGTATGTAATTCAATTCTTAGATTGTGATACGCATTCATTCAAACCATTACCTTTAAGGCTTAGCATCTGTAATATTTCTGAAAAAATAGCCTTCATAGTTTGCTATCCATAAATTTATTTCACTGTAATTCATAATCAACAAATTGCTGGATTTAATAAACCCAATTCAATTCTATCATATTTAGAGAATAGACATGGTTCCAGCACTTTTGAGTTCCAATTTGTGTTCACTAAGAGGCGGTGAAGAAAGGTAAACACAGCATACACTTTGATGTTTAATTTGCTAAAAATATAAGGTTCGTTATTGGAACATTTTAATGACGATAGCTTCCATCATAATATGAGAACTCTGCTTTAATTGTAGGTTTGCCTTCAGCGTCGTATGGGAAATGACTCCGAAGGCCGAGATATTGTCCTCTAAATATCATAAGAGTATTATTGAATCAAAGGTAAATTGGCGATTGACGCTTGGTTAAATTTTTTCAAAATTCTTGTAGCTGCATGAATTGCACTTCTTTTGGCCAAGGAACAGTTATGGTACATCATTTTGAAACACTGCTTTCTGATTTTAGGCAGCATTAACATATGCTCAAGCGCAGATGAGAATAGATGATCCCAGTATGAATGATGATTTGACCCTTGGTCTACGTAGGCTTAATGCACTGGCAAAACTACTTAAGAAAAAAAGATTGGACAATGGGTAAGTATTTTGAGATTCAAGAGTTATACTTTTTCACCGTTTGGTCAAACTTAAATGTCGTACACATTTGTTCTAAAATTGAAACTTGAACATTTTCAGGGCTTTGCATTTGGCTTCAACGGAAATCCGATTCCACATCGACAGTGAAACCCACGATCCAATCGACGTTCAGACAAAACAGCTCATGGAAACGAATTCTATGGTAGAAGAATTTATGTTGTTGGGTAATATATCTGTAGCAGAAAGAACTCTACAAGAGTTTCCAGATTGTGCTTTATTGAGAAGACATCCAGCACCCCCACCTTCCAACTACGATCCTATAGTGAAAGCTGCAAGGGATCGGGTAAGGCAGTACACGTAATCAATTCTTTGACTGTCACGTTGATTTGTAAGTTGTATATTCCTGACGAATAGTCAAGATTGGAAATAAATCAGACATGTTCTTTCTGCCTGTAGGGCTTCACCTTGGATATAACATCAGGAAAAACGTTAGCAGATACGCTGGATCTAGCCCGGGATCCTGAGAATCCATATTTCAATACAATGTTGCGTATTCTGGGAACACGATGCATGATGCAGGCAGTGTACTTTAGCAGTGGTATGATCGCTAAGGAAGACTATGTTCACTATGGACTTGCAGCCCCTATTTACACTCACTTTACATCTCCCATAAGAAGGTAACGGACGTTTCCCTTAGCCTTTACTGCATGTAATGTCTTGCAATGAAAGGCAAAGACATATGTACACCTATTTCATTTAATAATCCTTTGACAGAACTGTTTTACACCTTTACTTATATACCAAGTCACTTAAATTTGACAACCATTATACTTCATGTATTGTTTCTTAAATGTTTAGGTACTCCGATTTGATGGTACACAGGTTATTAGCTGTAGCTATTGGTGCTGATGCTTCATACCCAGATCTGCTAAGCAAAAAGAAAACTCAGGTAAACAATAAATAAGCGAATACAGATCCTCAAATTTATTGTATTTAATTACTGTGTGTGCTCCTGTTTCTTTGCACTGTCTAAAACAAGCTTCCCATTTCAGGAAGCCTGCAATAATCTAAATTATCGTCACAGAATGGCACAGTATGCCGGAAGGGCTTCAGTAGGTCTGCATACTCAGGTAGGATGCTTCCATTCTTTGCAGATACTCTCCAATTTTAATTACATACACATGAGAAAAGTATATAAACCAAGCTGAGAAATTTCCTTTAAGCATCAGTACTTTGCGACCTTATCTTGTTGCTCTCTGCCGTCCCAGGGACCAGTGGACAACCGATTTGTGGGGCCACTGGTATCCCTGTTGCAGACTGGTTTCATAGCGACAGTTTATCAAGTCATCTCTTGTAGGCCAGCCCCACACCTCACATACTAGGGAACGAACCACGGACCTAATTCTTTTGAATTATTTTATTGCAGATATTCTTTAAGAACCGTATTTTGGATGAGGATGGATATATACTAAGCGTGAGGAAAAATGCTCTGCAAATTCTGATACCTAAATATGGATTGGAAGGAACTATTTTCCTTTCCGAAGACAAAACAAAGTCAAGTGACATATTTAGTTACGACGAAGAAGTAAGTCAAATAAATATTGCAACATTTAGGAAAATTTTGACAATTTTCTTCACTTGCAGTATGTAGCAATACCCTGCTCCCATTCGTCTCAGCAGACGTTTGCGTATTTTAGCACTTTTGTAATTAATCACAAATGAATCACAAATGCAATGATAATTCTTAGGCAGGAACACAGACTGCAGGAAGCATTGTGCTCAGAACGTTCGATCCGGTGACAGTGCAGATCAGTATTGATGCCACCAACATACAACATCAGAAGCTTCAACTTAAGCTCGTAAAGCCACAGGTGAATATCAAGTCATTTAAATCATGCACGTATCGTTCGAAGTTGTTTTATTTCGCTTAGTACATAGTAAATCAAACACAAAAATGGCAACTAATGTCTATTCACGAAAATGTTATTACTGAAATGAAATAAGCGACACCTCTGTTCCGCAGAAATATTGATTGTACATTTATAAATGGTTGCAATTTTAGATACCAAATTTTAGTGTTGATCCATTGGAAGAAACCAAAGAAGCGGGACCACCTCAGAAGAAGCTAAAAACTTAAAATTTTGTCAGTGTTGTCAGACTATTAATAAAATTGCTAGATATTTTTCATACAATAAGAATTGATCGTTTGTTGTATTTTGGATAATCGCAAGTCACGCACGGGTCATGTTGAAAATTTTCTTTTTTTCATACGGTAAGCAAATATCAGCGATACTGTTTCAGAATGCAATTGTATTAACTCATTTATTAACTATTTTACGCATTGCAATAACTGAAACGAATGTGCGATTTTGATTCTTATTTTGTTCATTAGTATTATCGTTTTCAGAAAAACGTAATCGGACAGGTAAAAAATTCTTGCATGCAAACTTATTTAGTTTAAGCTATTTTTAGACAATTCATGACACCATAGCAGAAATATGCTAAAGTAACTGAAACAATGTCTTGACAAAGTGATCATACTGCAATATTACAGTAATGTTCAACACAAAAAAGATGATGTTGACTTGCTTTAGATGTTCCAAGTTTGATTACTTAGTTTCAACAGATTTTGTGCCGTTTTCCACAGACAGCCTTTTCTCTTGGTTAATTACTGAAAATACAAATGCAAATACTAAAGAACCATCTCAAAATAAGATGTTTGGCCTTCAAATTGAAAGAAGTGATTCAGGATAGTCAATCGTTACACCGTTTAGTAAAACGGTACGCCATATTTCTAGACGGCATAAAATCCCATCTTTTTATATTGCTCGTAAGCGAGATAAATCGCGAGAGAAAGGCGATCTATACATATGTCGCTAACAAATATTATCAAATACATATCTCAGAACTGTTTCTGTTTAATGTAAATTCCGTCTAAACATTTTTGGTTACGACGAAATTAACCAGTTGCAAAATGTTGTTTCAGATAGTGTTCACGTGAGTTGGTGACATGAATACAGATCTTTCTTTCTCTATATCAACTGTATAGTTCAAGGGAAATGTCAGATAGATGAATTTTATTTAATCGAATTTGGTATACCATTGGCATCGAACGACGTAACGATTAAAACTACCCAGTGATTGGTGTGCAGCTGCACTGTGTTCGTTGAGCAACCTATAAAGCTGGATCGTTTTCAACAGCCTGCAATCCAGCAATCTAGTATCTAGTACTGTGTCTGATCAATTAAATCTTATGCATGCTGTAAGTTAGAAACTGAATTCCTTTGAACCTACCTTCCTTATCCGGAAGTGTGTTTTTCACTTCAGTTTTCGTTGCCTTTAGTTTTGACTTATCGAAAGATTCAAGCTTCAACTTCAGTTCAGAGTCCACTTTAGGACCTTCATCTTCAGCTGGCACAGGCATCTGTGTGAATAGGCAGTGGAAAATTCGTACAGCCTAACTAAAGAACTTATTCAAACCTGGAAAATCTGGAAATTTAAGTAAAGGCATTGTTCAATTTAATATTACCAAAGTTTTTAAAAAAATGGGCCGTCGGCCCTTTGCTGATTTAAAGATAAAGGTGTAAAACTTTTTATTCAATATTACAAGTGCCCTTTACCTAAATCCATGATAGTGTGAAATTGTACATGCCTTGTGTTGCCAACTTGGCAAACATTTAATTTAACATCAAACATTTGATGTTTGTAATCATAATAATAGAAATGTAATTAGTCATTGAATATTGCAATTTCGACAGAAATTATGAAATAAAAATATGTAGACATTATAGTAATGTTGGGTAAAAAGTTGGTTTTATCCCACTAAATGTTTCAGGTTTATTGTAAATCAGAAGCAAAGATTGGCTGTTAATGTGTATGAACGAAAATGGTAAGATGGAAATAAAATAAGCGACACCTCCGAGTGAGTCACATTTTTCATGCACTTGTGCATGAACCCAAAATTGATGGATAAAGAAGGTAAACTTAACCAATATCAAAAATGTTAAAACTGAACATCAACTACGGGTTGGCACAGCAAATAAATTAAGATTCGCTTTAAATACAATGCAGTATCTTGTAATGAATGACAAACCGTCATAAGATCCGACATAATCATCTTTGTGCCCAAAAGAAACTTGACAACCGTGCCTACTTATGCCATTATGGGTATGTTTTAAAGTTTAATGCGAAGAAATTTCTATATTTACCTTGCATCTGTTGTATAAAATAAAAGATTCACCTGCGTCCGACACTCTTTCTTGCGGAGTGAAATGCACCCGATGCACTCCAACAACTCAGTATATTGATTACATCGTGACATCTACCTTCTCGCAAGAAACTAGTCATGTTTGTTCTTCAGAACTGAACTTTGCGTTAACTGTATTGTTACTTAGTTCATTAAGCAGAGAAGTAGGTCATCATGACTACTGTGCCTCAATTCCCTCTTGTCGTAACTCGTCGATAATGTTCTATGACCTATAAATCCTCACCACCATTTTCTTTTTTCAACAAAAACATGTTCCATTATCAGTGACAACCTTGATGATGCTACGTTTCTAAAAACGCGTGAAATGTGTGGTAGTTATATGTTATTGTCTACGTGTTATAAATACATTAATGACAACACAATTATTTAAATTTCGATGTTTATTTCGAAGCAAATTTACCATTTTGTTGTAAAATGACACAATGTATATCCAATAAATGAAAAATACTCATTTCTCATACTTTCAAAAATCTAAAATTCGCAATATTTTCAAGTACAATTACAATTGTTCCGCAAGTCATGTTTTGACTAGAAGTTACCGAAAAATGTTACAATGCTCAATTACAATGGTTTTTTTTGCTTCACTGATCCGTTTATATATTTGCCGTCTATATTAAATGCTGATTAATACAACTACACGATGACCACTATGTTTACACATGTATATATAATCACCAGAACTTATTCGAATGTTTCGTTGTTTTACATACTACTACTGGAAGACAAATGAACACAGCAAGTTAACATCGTCGTCATAGAACTTTCTTTTTCTGGAATCACTAACACAACAGAAATGTTCCAACAAAAGAAATTGAACAGAAACGTTTCCAAGATGATTGGAAAATCAAAAACAAAACAATTACTGTTTCATTACACAAAACAACAAACGAGAACTTTCAGCGTTTTCTATCTAGCACCATTCGACAGGGATGTTTGGCAAGGGTTGCTATCAATATTTCTATCAATTTCAAGAATCTTCCAAGTGATCACTTCAAACTGTCACGACGCTATGCTGACTTGCTCAACTTTGTTGGACACTTAGTCGGAGATTACATAGAACGGAAACATTTTTTTATCCACATAGTAAATGCATAGCTGGTACTTGTTCTCAAATCTCTTAATCCTCAGAACTTACAGAATTGAAACATGGTTCTTTCGGAATGATCTTAAAAAATGGAAAGAATATTGAAAATCGAATGTAATTCCGATACAGTATATGTAAATACCACATGTAACATTTGTACGTCATCTTTTCTACAATGTTTTAATTGCATGCATATATGTGAGATTTGTTGCTACACATCTCGGTTATTTACATTAACAATTACCATCAATACTACCACGACCAGTAAAAGTGACAAAAACGTCTTCACTACATGCTGGCATTAAAAAAAACATTTACTAATTTTTGTTAAAAACCAAACATTCAGTTATTTCTAATACCATCACCTCTGGTATCATAGATCGAACTTAAAATCTGTACAAAATAACCAAAACACTGGAAAACCATTTCTCTTGGATAACACTTAACCAATGTCCAAATGTCCCTCTTCATTTCAGAAAAAATCGAATCCGGATTTTAAATTTCTGTTTCAGCAGTTACATCTGTTTTATTTCAGTACACATACATATATGTACAATGCAGTGTGTATGGCAACAGAAATAGTTTCCAAGTACATGTTGTACTATACACGTATTAAAACCTTAACATGTATTTGTGATATTCAAAACTTTGTACAGTATTTGGCATGTTCAACTTTTTTTCGCAAGACAGCGAAAGACTGCAGCAGGGTCCACTGTAATACATAAATGTTATGGTACATTGATTCATGTTCGCTATCAGTTTGTTATTTCAAATAGTATACGGGGACATTATGCCTCTGTAAAAATTTGTATAAATGACTTTAAAATACTAACCGCATTACGAATGCTACATTCGTAAATGCTATAAAAGTTTAAAACACATATAAAACTAAACCTCTGTTACCGTAGACTTATTTGGCCTTCCCTCAATAAAATATAAAACTTTTTGGTTGAAAAGACGTTTGATAATTTGGTATTGGACCCTGCTCGTCAATTGGTGATCCCATGTGGTGTAAATCACACTTGCTGGTCCCTCCCCTCTTCCCTCGCTCTACTGACTGTAATACATGCGGCTGGGTGGTCTATGAGGACCCTTTGCTCAATCTCTTCTCTTCTTCAATGGCTACAAAATAAGGCAATAAATTAGGCTTATAATGCCGTTTGCATTCATATGTAGGGGTCTCAGTGGGTACCGGAGCATTCGCGGATAGTAAAATCTAGTGGGTACCCGATACATTGAATTTCTACCCGTTACCCGTGACCTATTTTTCAGGTCCAATATCACTCTCAATGTATCGT
>JBCAUI010004640.1:0-10257 GCA_038406195.1 Haplosyllis anthogorgicola
TAGCCCCCTGCCCGCCTTCAGGCAGTGCACACTAGACCATCCTCATGCATGTATCATACGTGGTAATAAACGAAGAGTCGTCGTAGCGCCTCGGGTTAGAGTTATATGTACAACGCGCAGCATAACCCCACGACATCTGTCTGCCGCACTTTCAAAATCTTGTTAATGTAATGTAATCCCCAACTGACTAACAAAAAGTTCTGGGCTGGTTTATCAGCTCAACCGATCACGAAACTGCCCTTCCAAATTGATCTCTAGCACTCCTAAAAAAATCCGTCGATCCTGCATTTTGGATTTGGAATGTCAAAATTATCGAAAACTACGTGACATCTTACAGCACTTCTTTAAGAACCTTGTCGGTTGTAATACAAATGCACTTCAAATTCCTTTTAAGGATTTCATACCCAATGCGCACCGTTCAATGCAAGTCCCACTGCCGTAAAACACGACAAAATATTGACTTTGCTAATGGAGGTGTTATTCCAACCCCTTCCTACTTTATGGCCACTTAATGCTGCCTGTAATTTCAGTCAGCCCCCTTTGCATTATAAAGGATGGGTGCCTTTAACTGCCTTCAACAGCACAAAAGGCCTGATGCAGTACCATAACAAAACGACTCTATACCAAATGAAATCAAGCAGATTAGTTCATTACTAACGTGTGCCTTGGTATGCTGTCTATTCAATTTCATCCGTAAAGTGGGGATGGGCTAAGATGTATGGTACCGAGACTATTGACTAGACAATAAAGGCTGTCGTCCCTTTTACCAATAGTGCACCATGTAAAGTAGATCTCTTTGGCTGCAGCCTAATCCAGTCAACTAGATAATTCCCAACTGAGGCAATCCCCATGTAGTTACCACCACGAGACGTTACTGAGTATTGATCAGGATTAAATTCGCTTCACTTGACTGGGATGTGCACTGCTTTCTTTCCATGCTTTCCTAATTCCGATCAGCTCAAATAAACTACGCCAAAGAGGATGTAATGTCTTATTAATTTTAATGATTCGCCCAATCCGGGGGAGTACAACCAAATCAGTTTTCTTTTTAAACGTTGATGAAATATTTACCAAGGCATTTTTACAAAAATAAATAAAATCCGATTGATTCAATGCTAATACTTTTCAAACTACAGAAAAGGAGACATTCTTGCGTTCTGCATTTAACAGCTACCGGAGGGATTGGAGGGGATACAGTGGGTGGTATCAGATAGTAAATTGCTTACAAAAAAATCTGATATGACGAAAAAAACAAAAGAAAGGAAAATAAAAAGGAACTTTCTTTCTATTTCCTTATCTCCACATTCAGTGACTCCGCTGAATTTCTTTTGTGTGGGTAGCAAACAGACTGATAGCAGAGCTTGGCCGTCTGGTTTTTCTGCTTCTAACAATCTACCAGGATACCATCTGTAATAAATCATCTTCAAATGGGCTTTCCTATTCAGAATCTTCGATCACTCGAACAAAGAGGTATTCTATTTGGAACCAAAGAGACGAAAATGGGTTAAAACTCATTTAATGTCAGACCAATCAACCAATATAATTCTAAATAAAACTTTTACTTTACAGCCCGGACAAAAGATATCCTCTAAAGGATCACTTGCTAACATGTACATGACTGTCAAAAGCACTATCCTTCGTAGAATTTGTGTGGCAAATTTGGCATGCATTGACTGCATTTTGTGGAATTCAAAAATTCCAGTTCGCTTTCCTAGTACTCATTTATTTACACCTACTTATTACTTAATTACAAAACTACAATGTACATTGCCTTTTTAAACAAATATACTTGTATGACAGGTTTAAAATGAATTAAATAAAATTGGATTCAAACTGAAACTGAAATGTCACTTTGCCCCGTCATTTAATAACAGATTCACTGCATCACTCTGTTGATGAGGGAGTAAGGGACCAAACAATCGAGACACAGACAGTGTGTACCCAGGTTAAACAAAGCAAATGTTGTTACTGTTAAAATATTCTGACGACAAAAAGAGGAACAGGCTGCCGGCTGACCAATGCATGTGTACAATGGCAAGAGTTTAAGAGAATAATGCAAATAATAAAGGTCAGCGAGATGGAAGATACTTGAGAGTCACAAAAGTACAAAATTATGTAATAAGCATTTACATACGGGCTGTTATTCTTCAAAATTGTACCTCCATTGATAGGCAAGCAAACGTTACTTGAGAACATAGCAAAAAGTCTAAAAGCTAGATGCAAGGGGTCTCGCCATTTACCAGTGTGCCAGCTAATAAGCAAACCGTTACTTGTAGCTGTGGCTTTCAATTACCGAATAAATTCACGTCGTATGAACGTACATCCCTTCCAAGGCACTTTTTACATACAGGAAATCTGATAGCAAAAACATCCAAATCCAATTTATTCTTACATGCTCATTTGCAATTTTAGCACTCTTAACCAGCCTGCTGACGGGCCTACACAACTTTTTTCTGGAGGTACCCCCTTTTTTAGTGTTTACGTGAAAGCCCTTTCCCCGTATCCTGTTTTCCAGTGATGAAATCATCAAGCTAATTGCAACTGACTGGATCTGTCAAATTGTTTACTTTTATGAACATGTTATGCGCACAAGTTGAGCCACCGAATAATTGCCAGGTTTGACCTAATAGACTAACAACCTCACACTTTGCACTGCCTTTCTTCCTTATTTCTCGCATGTTCATTTGATTGCCACTTTTGTCGAACTTTGAAATTTAGATGGACACGCACGAGTTACAAACACTGTGCACTTGTTTCGGTTTATTTGCTGGCTTGAACTGTACCAATAATGTCGACGACCCTCATGTCACAAGCAGGTTAACATGGTTCAACCCCAAACAATGCCGTACCAGATGGCTTGTAAACTACAGGCAAACGCAAGTCAACGTACTTAATGTGCCTCCCAGCCAAAACACTGCGCGGCTGTTCAACAATAGGCCTATAATTACCACATATGGCTGTAACTTGAAAAGTTTACATCCATGGGAGTCCTTGGGTGCCAAACTTATAATTACTGTCATATTATGTTAACTGCATTCTAAGGTGTCAAAACGCTTTATATTTAGAAGATAAAAATATTATGTTTGTTAATTGTGTACATGGATATGTTTAGCTACACAAAACAGAAACCACCCAAAGTTATAAATGTACATGTATAGCACTTGGCCGTACAAACATGTGCTTATGTGGAAGAAAAAAATTAAAAGTTAAGCGATTAAAGTTCTTAATTTTTGAAGTATTTTAAATTGCTTAAGCATTGGGATCATAAAGTAATATTATCATAATACCAAACTGGCAATACATTACATCTGAACAATATGTTCATGCAGAGATCCTATTTTGCCACAGTTAGGATATTGTAGCAATGCAGAACTTGGCTGTTATCCTACACAACAGTTGTTGTAACAATTCTGGGGCAAGGATTACCAAGTAGTCACTATTCTTCAGTTTTATACTCATTCTTCAGACACTAGCTTTCCACAATCACTTTTTTCTCAGTGTGGCTTGTAACATATCTGGTGTTTGGAAATTTGTTTTTGCTTTGATATCTTTTTCATATCAACAAATTGGAAAATAGTGAAGTGAAAGTTGTAACCTTTTGTCTGATAACTTGTTTTCTTCAAACATAAATTTGTCCATTCTTGTATCAATTTATACTTTTTATCCTCAGCATGTGCAAGTGAATACTTTGATTGAACGACTCAAATGCCTATTTCTGCACACAATGGCTGAAAGAAATAGACTACCATGATGATTAAACAAGTTGTCTGGTCCATAGACTACAAGGAATTAATTGGTGTAAGCCATACGATAAATAAGAATGCCATTTTCTTCCTCTTTTGACAATTAAGTCTCCTCCAACGTCTACATTTTAATTTCCTAAACCTAACCCTGGTTTTCATGTATATTTTACGTAGATAAACTTTGCATTTGATAAAATGCAATTCCAAGTTACAAGTGCCCAGCCAAGACCTCCATAAACTTTTGAAAAGCCAGATGGGCTCTGGTCACAAAGTTACAAATCGTGTCTACTCACCGAAAACGCAATGAAGTCTCACGAAATTTCGTTTTCAAGCAAAGCAATCCTTAATATACCAATTGCGCACAGAGTCAAAGAAGATAATTCCGATTTATTCACTTTAAATTAACTTTTACTCCACTCAATTAAACCTTGCTGCTTCTCTGGTCCAGTTCACGTCCCGTGTAGTGAAAAATGTTTTCCGTCTGATTATTTGTGTTCTCTGCCGATACTTTAGAGGGCAGCACTAACGTTTTCATTGTTCCCGCCATCAGTTTGCTAAATTTTCTGTCTCAATTCCCAAGTGGATGATTTCCCTGGCCACCCTAAAATTTTTTACCGCCCGCGTATGCGGGAAGGTAATGTTTTCAGTCGTGCGTGTGTGTGTGTGTGTGTGTGTGTGTGTGTGTGTCTGTCTGTCTGTCTGTCTGTCCGGGCTATAACTTTTGAACTTCCTGACCTAGAAACTATCATTTTGGTATGGTGGTACATCTTCATAATATCTAGGTCAAGTTTGAGTATCAAGGTCAATGGGTCAAGTTCAAGGTCACAGCAATAAAAGTGTCCAAATTTTTAGTGTTGTCTACGAATATCATATGTTATGATATTTGAGACAAGTAAATGGGGCCAAGGTCAAAATATGGGTCAAGGTCATTTAAAGGTCAAGGTTATTTGAAGGTCAAATTTTTAGATTCTTGTATTTTTTATGTTTTAATAACTATTTTTATTTTAGTTATTATTGGCATTTTAATGACTATAAATTTGCGAAGAGGGCGGTTCGTCCTTTGATTGGAAGGCATTCTTGTTCTTTGAGTGAACAATAGAATTTAATACTGAGCCTTTCATTCGAACAGAGCATCAATTTCTCTTGTTCCCAAAATGCACAAACATGACCTGACCATTTCATAAATATTTTAAGATACATTTTAGAAAGTTTGGAACCAAAGGAGTTTCACAATGTGATGTTCGTTGTACATAACAGTATGGTGTTAAATTCCTTTGTTCATGCAATATCTTACCGTTTCAGGCAAAATACAATGATGATAGTTGAAGTCACTGCTATGCACACGCTTGATCCAATCGTTATTAACGCTAGCCTTAAAGTACCTAAAATTATATATGGCTTGGATGGCATTACACTTTTTCAGAATTCATTATTGTGGTTGAATTTGCAGGTTCATACGTATGTTATCGAAGTATTATGCGTACTGTCAGTATTTTTAAATCCCTTTTCTCCTTTACGCCCAGTGAACATGCTGATGGACCTAACACCACCTTATAGTAATAAAAGCGGAACTAAATGATTATACTGGCAATAAAGGACAAATCCAAACGTCTAAATATTTAATTGTCAAAATAAAAACGTAAAATTGTTCCAAGTACGAAAAACCCCCCCAAAAAACAAAAACAAAACGAAGTGTTTCACCGTTGTGTTGGTTTTCCAGCCAAGCTTCGGTATCAGTATGCATCATGCTTGTTTCCCTTCCTGTTACTGGTTTACCTGAAATAACAAGAGATTGAAATTGCCAAAGTATCTAAGTGTTTGTTAATTAAAGCATAAAGTCCTGTTAAATGTAATATAGAAAAGTGGATAAATTACAATAAATCAAGAAAATTCTTCAGGGATTTAGACTATAGAATTTCATGCTACGCTTTTAAGTGCACCAACATTGTGAAATTTCTTCATTCCCTAAATTAGTATTGCTTCCTGATCTGCTTGTGTGTAATTCAAAGTTTTACCTATGGTATCGCATACACCACAATTTGTTGCACAACCGTAATCATCTACAGTAGCGTTTCTGCATCGGCTGCCACAGTTGAGATCTAAACATCTGCATTCACCACATTCAGTTGGACATCCCAGATCATCCCAGGCTATCACTGTTCCTCTTCCACTACCTCCACAACTACCATCACAATCTAGAGGTGAACATACACAGCTACATTTAGTGATACATCCATTCTGTCCTCTTTCAACTTTATATTTGTATCCAGGACATTCAGCTGTACAGTTTCTGTTTGAGCAATCGCATTGGCAAATGGGACAGCCATAAACGCTCATAGCTCCTTTGATTGGGCCCTTCCCTTCAGCTTCACACTGTTTCTCACAGAGACCATCGTGGAATGGTGCACATGTGCATTCACAATCCAAACATCCATGTGTGTTGGTGGCTCCTGGTAAAAATATCAATCCTTTTGACTCGCATTTGTCCTGACAGTTTGACTCATTAAAAAGGGGACAAGTACAACGACAGTCGAGTGCAAGCGGGCATGTCTTGTGAAGGTACAATTCTCCAAGTCTCTTGGTCGACGAACATCGATCAGTACATTTGATTTTGTTGCTGCCGTCACATTCGTCTAAAAATAAAATGTGATCTAATTATAGTATTAAATATTCAAAAACATACTGGAGATTCTCAATTTAGCAATTGAGAGATATTAATACACATCAATACATTAATGATAATTATTATTATTATTATTGTATTCTTCTTTAGTGCCAGCATAAATGTTGTCAGTTCGCGTGATCTTCAAAGTGTTTTTCGTGTACCCTACAGCATTTTTATTGTGGCACGACTTTCATTCCATGCCACACTTTTTTGAGTGTCAATGCTGAATATTCTTTCGTTCCCGATTTGATGGGAGCCGGGAGGAACCAATAGAGAACACCCAATGGATTTGTTTTCGAAGGAGCACAGTCCGAATGTTATCTCCAAAGAGTGACAAATCCATTGGGTCAACCTGTTCTAGAATTAGGTCTAACACTAGCACTAAGAATTTTATTTACCAAGTTTTGTACAGCCCAAAAGGACATCTTTCCATGAAACATCCGGAATATTGTCACATAATGGGGTATACAAATGACCAAAGTGAGTTAGCCATGTAATCCATTTCTTTCCCTCTCCAAGTTTTATCCAACACAGTCTGTCATCGCACTGCATGGGGTTTCCACTCAGGGTCAGTTTTAGTTCGGATGGGTGACCGTCTGACTTTGGAAAGTCTGTTGGATCGAAAACATTCCAGGCCAAGGTACTGAGTGCATTGTTGTGTACAAATAATATCCTTAAATGTAACATGTTGGAAAAAGTTCGTGATTCAATAACGGATATTTCATTATTAGCTAAATGCAGTTCCTCTATGGACACCAAATCTTCCACCATATCTCTTCTAACCTCTGTTAGCTTATTGAAATCCAGGATCAGTTTCTTCAGTCGCACCAGACCCTCAAATGCATTGCTGTCTATAACAGCTATATCGTTATTCGACAAGTCGAGATTAATACACTTAGGAAGGTGTGAGAAAGTCCGAGCTTCGATCTGAGTTATAAGATTTCCAAACAAATTGATATCCGTTGTCCTTGTCGGTATATCCACAGGAACTACGGTTCGAAAGGACATCTCCTTGTTGTAGTAACTGCTGCTTACTATGAGAATTAGAGCTGCCAGGAACAGTATGCCTGCAATACAATGTGACAGCTTGACTTAAACAAGGTTTTCTAATTAATTTTTGTTTGTCTAATTACGCTAAATATGAGAAACAAATGGGTTAATTAGGATAGTGTGTGCGTGTGTGTGTGTGTGTGTTGGATTTAACAAAATGATCTTACCCAAAGTAAATACACAAGACATGACTTGTAAGTGAATATAACAAATCAATTTTCAGTGGTGCATAATTTTCTTGCCCAATTAGGTGAATTAGGCTAATGTACTTAAATTTTGAACTAATTATATACATATATATATTAACTGCCTCCGATGCTGATTTTTGTGACCCGTTTCAATATTATGTAACCCACTTTATTGCCTCCTCAACTAATGTAAAGATAACATCAATATTGCCTACGTTTGCACACTTGACACATTTCGGAAAATTTGCAGCCGTCATAAAATAATCCAAGCAATAACCACGCTTTCTGAAAAGGAAAACAACATTAAGGTAACGTAATCGAGATTTTTCCTAATTCGTTCTTCGCCAGATCTGACAGATTTGATTGGTCTGGATATTTAGTACAAATTTGAAAAAATACAACAAACATTATTTATTATAAGCAGTAGTTATGATATAAAATTTAATTGCAATTTAGAAACAACACAGAGACTCTTTTATATCAATTTCAAAATTTATCAATTCTGACAGATCTGACAAAACCTCAATTAGGAAAAGCCACGAATAACACAAAAAGCTGATAACACACGTACAATACAGAATGATATCGATACTGTATTAAAATGCACAATTTTCTCAAGATCGGAAATTGTAACAATATAAGTGCGCGTTTAACTTGTTGAACAAGAAATCCCCATTAAATATAGCCAAAGTTCCTGGATGACCCTTAAGACCCAGTGTTGACCAACACACGCTGTAAATTTTGATCACTGCACTGGAACAATAAAAATAGGTCCAGATGGACCTGAGCTCAATTGGAAAAATCATAAAACCAAGACAATAAAGGCTACAATATCACATCCATAATCAAATCCTAAATATATAATAGATCTGTGAAAAAAACAAAAAATATGGTTGCCAAAGTAGAAATATAGGTGGCATCAATGCAATTTTTTCAGAAAATAATAGGTGCACAAGACTGCCAAATGTGAGGTCTATATCATCAACTGTATGTCCAGGAGCAAGGTTCAAAGAGAAACACAAATATGACTGCCAATTTAAGAATAATGGTCACTACAACATAGTTTTTGGGAAGCTTTGAGACAGGATATAGGTGAATATGAGTGTAAGGTATGAAGTCTCTCAAATTAACAGTACACAAAAATCGAATCATTTTGGAAACGAAGAGAACTAAGGAGAGAATGAAAGAATTTCAAGCTGCGCTATTGTTCAACTTCTGATACGATGTTTGTGTTCTCGTAATGTGCTCAGGGTGCCCAGACAACGATGACAAGGATGGACGACAGACAATTCATGATTTTACAGAGCACAAAAATCTCAACAGACATTTTCTCTTGAGACTACAATGAAACTAAAACTGTAAGACATGACTTTGTTCTAATTTTATTGTTTCAAGATGATTATATGGTAGTTTCCTCCCGATATCATAAACCTAAAATAGCACAGAGGGAAACTTTCCTCAAACTGCATCATTCGTTTGAGTAAAAGAAAAACACCATGTATAGTTTGGTCATTTTTTGTATTAAAAGGCTAGTGCGGAAAATTGTTACTTAAAAGATTTCACTTCCGTAAACACATGCAGAAAATCTTAGAAGACGAATGTATAAAACACCGACGTATTATCTGCACCTCTGTCTGGCAGTTCTATTTTTTAAGAACCTAATTGTAAAAACGTTTCCAAAGCGACTCATTTGCTCCTTCCATAAGGGAAAGGTTTTTACAAAAAGAATTTAAAATTAATGAAATTATTTAGATATCTGTTGGAAACTGTTCACATGTAAAATACGTGAAATAAGCTTCCGGTTAATGTCAATGTGTGTATTCCCATCTGAGGACAATTTTATGAATTCGGAAACATTTGAAAAAATGCATTTTCAATTCCTCACTGTATTGACTTTACGACTTGGGGTAACAACAGCTTTTAAAATTTTACGTGATTCTATTGCGGAGCAATTATTTTTAAACATACTGTTTAACAAAATCGAAAACAAATACTTGATATATTGTACACTTATGTCAAATGAATGAACATTTTATAATGTAGTGGCAGATCTCCATCAACCGTGACAACCACTAAAGTAGATCTGAAGTTGTTTTTGTACACTTACAATCGAGGGGAAATCCATAAACGCTTTTTGCTCGTATTTAAGAAAATGTTCGTAGCGGATTTACCGTCGAAAGTTAAAAGGTTCTTTTCTTTTAAATATTTTCTGAAAAGGAGAGCTCATGATGTTGACAAGCAGTATGTCGAGGAGTGACTTTTGTTGGCGTAACAACCTGCCCTCTTTCCCACCGAATAACCAAGCGAAGTATTCCAGTTAAACTTCAGGGCTAAGCACTGGTCCGTTCTGTTTACCCGTAGCATTGGTAATCTCATTGGTATAAAGGTCAACTCCCACTGCAAGCAGCCGGTGCTGCCACACACAACCACGCACATATAAATGGCTAGAATTTATGAACTATTGTCAATTCCACAAAAAAGCAGGAACAATTACAACATTCGAAGAACAATTAGAAATGTTCGGAATAATAATATTAGATGTGGCACAGGTTTGGTTCGATCAAGTCGGTAAAACCAAAACCAATTTACAAGAACTGGGAAATGCCTTTCT
>JBCAUI010004651.1:0-10256 GCA_038406195.1 Haplosyllis anthogorgicola
TGGAGCATGCATAGAGGGCGGCATCTTCTAGTGCGAAATCTCCACAGAGTGAGAAATATATTGGGTGTTTTGTAACGGATGCTAAGTCTCACATGTAAAAAACAAACGTTAGGATGGCCATCATTACTCAGTGTGAAACACTCATCTCAGAAGATTCGTCTCAGAGCATTCGCTCTCTTTTTGAAATCGATGCAAGAATTAATTACCCGAAGCATATTCCCAGTATATATCACATGCCAAACAGCCTTCTCCATAGTCCCTATAATTTACAAATATGAGCACATTATGTGAATTAAACTGTAGATCTGACCTTTTTAAAAACAAGTTAGCATTACGCTTTTTACCCTTTATCTCATGCGGGTTGTATACTTTGGTAGTGTTTTTTAAGCTTGCCAAACGTAACATGTTGATCACCAGTTCAAAATTTTTTCGAGTTTTGGAACACTTAGGAACAAACGAATTTCACACACGTGTGTAAAAGAGAGCGTGAAGTTCTTTTGATCCAAAATTAGTAGAGTTAAAATCTTTAAATTCTTTTCTGTACAAGATGTTTTGTGCGTTTTACTGTATCTAGTAATTGCTTTTAGTTTAATCAAACAAAATCAAGCAAAGTTCCAACTAACCAATCTTTTAGTTCACAAAATTCCAACGGGAAGCATATAACACTTGCACATACTTCAAGAAAATTATATGTCAAGGGCAACTGCTCAAAAGTGCATGCTGTTAGTGCTGGCAATCCCTGCATATCAGAATCATTAGAAATTAGTCAAACACTGCATTGAAAATATTTCTACCAATGCAGTGGCGTTACCCCAGTATTTTTTTTTTAATTTTATTTTATTTAATGGGACCAAAAAATTAAAATAGAAGTTAGGCGAACAATGGAATTTAGCACTGCTATGTTCGTTTCATTTGTTTAAAACTTCAAGTGAAGATTACCGAATTTACAGCATTAAAATTTGATAGATTTGATAGTAATAGACTCCTATTTTGGAATCAAATAAATTTTTTCACTGCAAATTCAGCCACATTCCTTTACATTAATTTGATATAACTACAATCAAACAATATGAACTTTAACAATTTTATGATGACCGAGGCTGTATTGTATCGTGAGTTATATCTTTTTAACTTCTGCAATCTCAGTGATGAACACTGTTCATTTTGACATATAAAGTTACATGTAAATAAAAAAAACTGGCACGATGAATTCACGATACTTACACTTCCTGCAGTATCCCGCGATGTGATAATGTCCAGTCGGCCGAGAGCTTCGTTCCGAATCCGCTCAACAGTTTCATTGCAGAACGATCTTCTTCCTAAACCTAGAAGTTTAATGTGAACACAAAAGAAAACTACATAAAACTTGAAATATACAACATATACAGACATTTCAATGGCAGCAATAGTACCAAGATAAAACAATGAACCTGAAATAAAATGAGGACATGTATTTCTAGAAATGCAAACACAATTATCAATTAAATTAATACATTTTGCACAGTAGCTTCACCTAATACATTGTTTGACTGTTTACGACATTAAAATGAACTGCATGAATTACATGCTAAGGACACTTTGTGAAGTCTTTAAACAAAATATCGCAACAATTTCAATTTCATCAACTTTTTTTACATTTATTGGCAAATTGAAATAATATGAGGATTTCGAAGCCAAATGAAACTTACGTGGCATCGTTGTTGCCAAATTAATCTGCGCGTTCATTATATTTCACGTGCATTAACTTAATGCAATCTGCGGCTTTTATCACAATCTGCTTGAACAACTTTGCAAATAATCCTTAGTTCACATACTATTTTTTGACGATTTCAGCAAATTGCAAGGAAACGTCAGGCTTCCCGTTGTAAAATTTCAATTGCAGATGCGTGGGTATATCTGACGCAAGTTCATGTACTACAGGCCACGTTAAATTATCAATATTCATACATGCTAGTATAATTAGGTCTACTGTGGGATGGTATTTGCACAGCCTAAAGTGATATTAAAAAATCGTTTCATTCTATCAACATATCCGACAGAATTCACCTAATAAAATATTGTTTGCCAAAAATGCACAATCGTGACTTGCATCTATCGATTATTTTTAATATTCCACGTAGATATTCTTTATTAAATTCTTAAAGTAAACATGGCAAGAATCCACAAAACGTACAAAGACAATTTATAAGGAGAATTCTAAAGTTTATTTTTGCGAGTGAAACTACATGTCAGCATATTTAAGGAAATTTGAAATTGAAATGATCTGAGAAGAAGATAAATGTTTGGCAGCAGGAAACAACAACTTCATCAATCCTCAAAAGGTTGTTATCCGTTGTTAGACAAAAGTTTATTTATAAGCAGCTAAATTTTAAGAAGACACATCATTCCCCCATTCAATTGTTTACGACGGTGGCCGTGGTTGACCTGTTGAAAAACAATAAATGAGTAGTATCACAACAAAATCTATAAATAAATGTTAATCGAGTTTTGAATGAAAAATTACATGTACATATACTGTCTATTTATTTAAAAGGAAAGTACCCATAACGTCTTCCCAGAAAAAGTCGCAGGCTGTGCAATTTTCACCATAGTGACTGAAATACAGATAATTGGTTATCACAATGAACACATTCGGTTGCTGACTGACGTAGCTACCTGCGAATCGTCCATTCCTGAGTGTCAAGGTTGACCTTAATTACAACTTAACAGCAGCAATATTCAAGAAAAATTACGTCAATAAAGTTTTCGCACACTCGCCCATAAACATAAAGCGTCGTTTTTACGTGCATGTCAGTGACGCTATGATTCAAGTTGCTAAGGCAATTATCCTACAGGTTGAATTGCGATAATCGACATTGAATTAATACTGTGAGAACTTACTCAACTAGACTGAGGCAAAGGTCATGGGGATAGCACAGGGCGTAGTCACATATGAACTTTGTCCTGTAGACGGTTGGCCACTGATCAAGAGTGCAGTTGTCCATATTCGATCGAGTCATATTCGCCTCCAAGAACACATAATCGGCTGTTTTATCGCACGAAGGTCTTTTGCCGTCAACTGGAAGTATAGCGTGCTGTGTGGAAATTTTGTCAAACATAGCTTATGTTGTTATGTTAGATTCTAATAAAGAAAAAGAAAATTCACATGCAATTTTTAAAGAAATCTGTCTTATGTCAGTATGTTCTTACAGGATACTTCCTCCCAATAGAAATCACACGCTACGCAGCCGTCACCAAATCCCCTGAAATCGGTATAATTGTACATACTCAGTCAAATGATCAAGGTGTAAATTCCGCATAATAGATAAGATTGTGATTTTTAAATTATGATTCCACTACGCTAAGAGAGAAATAACCGTAAATACTTGCCAGAAAGAGGACATGCAAAAGTCTAGTGGTAGGCAAAATATTTCACTGCACACGGACAAATAATTAAAAGTTCCAGGAAGGTCATTGCTGGTACAGGCTGTTAGAGAGCTGTCGTTTAGTCGGACGAGAGCATCGGCCCATATGATGTCCACAACATCATTACAGTCCGGACGTCCATTGTTGCCTACAGACAATCAAAAGTTACAATTTAAAATGTGAATAAAATAACCTATACAAATTTTCATCAAACAGTCACACGGTTCATAAAATGTTTTCTTCGGGTTATAACATTTGAAAAGCTTGACCTAGTAAATTCAGTTTGGTATTTATGTGCAGGTATATCTTCATCATATCTTCGTCACGTTTGTGTATCAAGGTTTTAAGCTCAAGGTGAAAGTAACAAAACTTGGTTTAATTTTGACCGTTATCTGCTAGTTTTACCTATAAAGACCCTTATAACAAATAGACTGCGTCACGTTCTTTTGGCGAGTACCAAGGGAAAGACGAACATAATTCAAAACTGAGAGCGAATGCGTGAAATTTATCTCTGGAGTAGTAAACTAACCTGACATGTAATTCCAGTAAAAATCACAAGCCAAACAATTTTCTCCGTAGGACCTGCAATATGAAACGCCTTTCGATATAGAGACTTGTTTAAAAAAATCTAACATCATTACGTAAGTTAGTGCGTTAGTTATACGCAGTCTTTGTGTCGAAAGGGCACTCTGAGGCTTTTCGCGGGTATCTGTCCCATGGTCTAAAGCTCCAGTGCTGACGCTGTTTTGCCGTTGCGCCACTGGCACAAAAAGACATGAACGTGGAGGCTACCACGCGAGTGACATTTTACTGAGTGTGTGGTGGACAAAAACAGATACAATAACTTTTTAAAAATGGCAGCACTGTTAAAATGCCGTTTAATTAATTTTGTGAACATATACACAATGCAACATAGGGTGTACATTTGCTGAGTGACTCGAGAACCCCAAGTTGCAAGCCAGTTTTCTCTGGCCACCATTAGACAAATCGGACAGAGCCCTTCAAATTGGGACTGTAAATTCCGTCAGAAGCTCTAAATTCTGGCTTAACTATCAGTTTCTCACCTGATAACACGGAGGTAATTTAAGGTACAACTTAACGGTTAAGGGGCATAATAATACGCATACAATATCCAAACCAACCCAGCCTGTCTACGCTTCATTTCGTTGGAATAAAGTTACAAGTCAAATGGCTCCCCGTGCCAGTTAAAGCTGGTGCTCAACTACAGTCACTAAGAATGTTAAATAATGATAAACCCCTCCCGAAGAGGTAAAAAATGCAGTACACAGAAATCGTATCATTTTGGAAAAAAGGAGAAAAAAGGAGAGAACGAAAAAATTTCACGCTGTGCTTTGCGCTATTGTTAAACTTCTGATACGGATTGCGTGAAGGGATTTGTGCACTGTATTACAGTTTAAAATACAGTGCACAAATCATTTATGTCTCTTGGAGAGGGGTTTATTATTACATGCAAGGGAAAGCTTTCGCATATGAATAAAAATTTGATTGCGGTTTCTCCTAGAGTGAATGACTTCTGGATCAAGATTGTAGGACGAAATATCCCCATCCCTCCTACTTACAGCCCGAATTTGTAATTAAAGACCAGCTTTAAACAGTGACATCAGTAATAAAAGGAGATCAGTTACGTGTGGCTAGGGTTTACGGCTTCTTGGTAGCAAAAGACCTTTATCTTTCCTTGAGGTTATTTCTTAATGAGGTAAAGATCTTTCCGTAAACAATTTTAAAGCACTCACCATGCAGCGCTCAGACAGAAGTCCAAAGGAATACATTGAATACTAGAACACACTCCCAAATAGGTAAAACTTCCAGGAACATCGTTCACAGAGCAAGTTGCCAGAGTATTAGCATTAAATCTCTCAACGGTTGCGTTGTACACTCTGTCATAAGTCTCTGCACAACTTGGTCTTCCACCTAAGAGGTCATATGAATATCAAGTCTTGCATCTCAACCTTTGTCTTTTTTACTCTAAATATTGTTTTCTGTAGTTCTCAATTTCATAGTAATTTCTGGAGTATATGTGATGTGCTGGGGACCCTCATCCTGTTTTTTCCAACTTCCAGTCGCATGACCAGGCCTGCTGGTGCCTCATGTGGTGGCAACTGCCTGGCTTGCACTGCATGGCATGGTACATGGTGGGCATAAGCCCTGTTGGTGATGGTCTGGCCACTGGGACTGGTATAGTCTATTTTTAGCTCCCTCTTTTGGTTACCACTACTGCACATGCACACCAGCTGTTCTTGATGTGACATCATCTGAATGACATTATGTTGACCACATCACCATCATGATGTCACCCTTAGGGTGACATCACCCTGCCCCACTATAAAACAGCATGGGCATGTGCTTGCCATGCCTTTTGACTAGTAGAGCTTCTAGGAGAAGGGTGTTCAGCACATCCTAAGTTCCCAGAGCACCCGTCCCCAAGGTGGTGTTTAATCATTAATACCTTTGTCTAAGTCTTATTTGTCTGCACAGCAGCTGTAGCTGCCACCCTCCTTGTGTTATTAACTAATTCTGTTGCAGGCTGCAGCCACACCAGTGGCAGCACTACACCCTAGAGTAGGACACTAGGGCAGGATCACCCCTTTCACCACAGCCAGCATAGAGCTGGGAAGAGTAGTTAACCTTGGCACTCACGGTTTTATCAGTACATGGCAGGTGTATGTCACATTTTTGGCATCCCTTGGTGGGTGCCCAGAGGTTTGACAAACTATGTTCATGAGAGGTGATCTGGTTAGCAGCCCGATTGAGGGCTGCTGTAGTCATGACACACCTTAAAAAGCACCAGTGTCTGAATAGGGTGCCAGCCAGCAGCACCTACCAAGTGTTTTGTGTGAAAGCTGACTGCAGGCTCCCAGGTTGCTAGGGAGGAGCTTCCAATAGGGACTGGCTTTACACCAGAGCAGGCTAAAGCCTGTCAGTTTGTTTGTTTAATTTCTCAAACGAGGCCTTAGTGCCAAAAGTAAACCAATGTCAACTTGTAGCAGTGCTAGTGTTAGTTTAGTGATGGACAGGACCCCAGTTGATGCACCTACTGAGGCCTGCCTGGCTGGTGATGCCAAAGACACCACTGGCCAGCCTGTTATAGACAACCCTGAGGAACGGGTTGCCAACCCTGTGGTTGAAGGTGGGGAGACTGAAGTGGATAGGGCTGCCCACCCCACCCGTGAGGCAGGGGTCAGCAGGGCACTGCTCCCACAGCCACCACAACCCTGCCAGGACCACCGATGATATGCAATACACATGGTGGTTCAAGAGAGGGATAGACATGGCAATGTGATCAAATCCTCCCCACACCTCTTTACTGATCAAGTGCTACTTGATTTACTCTGGGTCCATGCCATAGGATTGACCGAAGTTATCACCCTGGAAACTACACCAGTCCAGTGTGTGATGTTCTTCAGGCAGAGGGTATGGAATGAGGGCCTCCTTCATGAAGATGCAGTCCTGTTGGTTACCCTCCTTTCCCTCAGACCAAAGGACTGGATAGGCCATGCCATGGAGCTGATGGCTGAATCTGTCCTGGTGGGCAGGGCAAGGTGGTTGGTTGCTGATGCCATGGCCAGAGTGGCCAGCTGTGCATGGGTGTCACTCAGGAGACCCTGCAGCATCCCTCACTTACCTAAAGGGTTCCTGAGGTGACTCCACCTTCCCCCTACACCACCAGCCCCTGAGGATGAAAGTGAAGATGTGCTGGTGGGTGCTGGATGCCCAGCCCCTGCAGTGGGGCCTGCAGATGAAGACTGCCCTGAGTGGCCAGCCTCAGTTGTGGGGCATGCTGCTCCCTCCCCCAATGCCAGGAGGGGTAGCTGGGCCATGGGCAGAAGAGAGGGAGGCCACACTGCCAGCCCTCACCCAAGGTGCCTTGGCCCTGCTGCAACTGGGGGTCTCTGGATGCCCAAGAAGAGGGGTATGACTCTGATGCCTCCTGATCATCCTGTTCATTGATCAACAGCCAGGGAGGCTGATGATGCCGGTACTATGGCAAGCCAAACATCCCCCAGCTGAAGGTGACAGGGAGGACCATGTTGAAAAGTTCCTCATATGGAGGAACATTGTCCAAAGCAACAACTGAACTGTCATCCCCAATGATCTCTGGATGAGCATCATGACAGCCATTATGAACCTTCTGGGCACTGCCTTGGTTACCTTGGAACCTATGGCAGAGGGTATGATAGGACATCTATGCTTCTTCTACAGAGTGTCCCAGAATTATGATCAGACCCTGCAGGAGCTGTACATGATGTGCCAGTACTCAGGCAAGAGCATAGGCTACTTCACCAGATGGGTCCTGGATCAGGAGGAGCTGGTACATAGCTGTTTCCCCAAAAACTTGCCCCAGAGAGATGTGAACCATGTCCGCAAGGAATGCCTCCATGGTGGCCTCAGAAGCAACTTACATGCTGCAGTGTCCTATCCCCAAGACTGGCTAGACAAGCTCATCTTTGATGACCTTTTGGTCAAGATTAGGTCTAGCATAGGGGCAACCAGTAGGATGACAAGTACTAGAAGAAACCCAGGTCATGCCCTGCCGGGAAGGCCCACATGGCCACCCTCATGCCAGCGTTGCTGACTGCATCTGATCAGGAGGGGCCATAGGGGCCTCTGATGAGGATGTCAATGAGAGCATTGTTTTGTTTGACATCTGCCTGACATAGGCTGTGAATGACTATGAGGAGAAGAAGCACCACTGCTTTAGCTGTCGATTGGATAAACACCTTATCCAAGAGTGCCCCAACAAGGAAGGCCATCAGTGGCATTTAAATGGTGAGGGGGGCCCAAGGACAGGAGGCTGGAACCCCCCAAAGGAGAGTGCTAGGCATCCTCAGATGAAATCCTGCAATGGGGTGGCTGGATGCAATGAGCACCATATGGCTTTGGTGCTATCACCACCAGTCTGAGTTTGTGGAGTGTGTCCCATTATTATTGGGAATGCCCACCATAGACAGGTGGTCCAGGTCATCAAAGAGAGTGAGATGGACCAACTGGCTGTGCTGTGGGCCAACACCCAGGTGAGCACCCTCTTGAGGGCATGGATGGTCCAGGCTCATGCTGAACAAGGGGCCACTGGCAACACCTCGGAGGCTCTGACTGGGGAGAAGGGAGACCCAGTCAATTATGAGAAAGTAGCTACCCTACTCAGAAAGGCTGAGTTATACCCTTTCTCCCATACACTCATCAAGTGCCGGGTGCCAATGATGTTCACGAAGGGGCATTTGCATGGATTGACCAGTGAGCTACAGGAAGGGGATGGTGGGCTCCCTGTAGGCATCTGCCTGCAGTCATCCATCACAGAGCTGAAAATAGGATCTCAGAAGATGTCATTGGTACTGGAAAACACCACTGTGGTGAAGTTGTTACTGAAGGTGGCAGCCCCAGTTGTGCTGGTGGCTGCTGCCAATGTGGTCCCAGACAAGCACATATTGCCAGAACTGTTGGAGGAACTTGACCATGAACTTGGTGCCACAGACCAACCCCCTGCACATCTATCAGCTACTGAGCATCAAGACAAGTTGATATGAAAGCTGGACCTGAGTGGCCTGGATACTTGGCCAAAGGCTGAGGCCCAGAAGGTGTGGGCCCTCCTGAAGGAGTATCATGACATCTTCTCCCTCAGGCCCAGTGAGCTTGGCTGCTTGAGTGCCATGGAACACAAGATAGTGGTCGACAATGAGACTCCCATCAAACAGGTTTTGGTGGATCCCACTCCACATGGTGGAGGAGGTCTGAGAACACCTGCAGGCCATGCAGGAGGCTGGCACGATCACTCCTAGCAAGAGCCTGTGGAGCAATGCCATCATTTTGGTCAGGAAAAAGGATGGGGGCCTGTGGTTTTGCATCGACTTAAGATGCCTGAATGACCACACCCGCAAAGACTCCTATCCTTTGCCCTGTATCCAGGAGACACTAGACTACCTACACAGCACCCACTGTTTTTCTAGTATGGACTTCCTGTCAGGGTTCTGGCAGGTGCCAATGAGCCCAGGATCAAAGAAGTACACTGCCTTCATGGTGGGCAATCTTGGCTTCTTCAAGTGTGAGCACATGCCTTTTGGGCTGTGCAATGCCCCGGCAACCTTCCAGAGGTTGATGCAAAACTGCCTGGGGGAACTCAACCTCACCTACTGTCTGATTTACCTAGCTACTCAATCAGTGAGGCAGAGCATGTGGAGTGCCTCCGGGCTGTCTTTGACCACATCAGGGAGCATCGCCTTAAGCTCAAACCCTCCAAGTGTTGCTTCTTCCAAGAGGAGATCATCTATCTGGCTCACCACATCTCTAAGGTGGGAATAAGGCTCAGCAAGGACAACCTGCAGGCCATAGCGGAGTGCCCCTGCCTGCCATGTACACTGACATAAGGTCATTTGCCAACCTGGCTGGGCACTACCAACATTTTATCAAGGGATTTTCCAAGAAGGCAAAGCCACTCACTGACTATCTAAAGGGTGACAGCACCAGCAAAAAGAAGGAGAGAGTGGAGTTGTCTGACCAGGCCCGGGAAGCCTTTAAGCTATTGAAGGAAGCCTTGCTCATGGAGCCGGTGCTGCAGCTGGCTCATTTCAGTGAGCCATTCCTGCTCCACACTGATGCCTCCAAGGATGGACTTGGGGCCGAGTTGTCCAAGAAAGGTGAAGATGACCAATGGCACTCTGTTGCCTATGCCTGCAGAACATTGAACAAACACAAGGCCAATTACCACTCAAGCAAGCTCGAGTTCTTGGCCCTCAAATGGGCCATTACCATGCAGTTCAGGGAATACCTGGCACACACCTCCTTCACTGTAAGGACAGACAACAACCCACTCACTTATGTGATGACCTCCCCCAACT
>JBCAUI010004662.1:0-10255 GCA_038406195.1 Haplosyllis anthogorgicola
CTGTGTTATTCCTAATATTTGACATTTGGAAGGTCACCACCACTGCATTTGGCACAAACCCAAAAATACATATACAGCATGCCAATTGAATCCCACCTTTACTTCAATGGCAAATTGGCAAAGTAGACATACACACCCACTCCCCCCCCCCCCTCCCCGACTGGGCCCAAGTACACACGGAGAAGAGGATGGTCTCACCTTTCACATACACTGCCATCCCCTAACCGTGCAAAGCACGGGTTTCACCTAGTATTCATAATAAACATAGATTGCATGTGAAAAATGTGTACAGACTGTAAATCTAAAATGAGGCAAGCTTAATTGCACAATGATAAATACATTTTAAATATAGTAATAAACAATTCAGAGTGCCGTTTCCTGCTTACAGTTCCATTTTATACTTGGGGTTAATTCTGGAATCACATTCCTTGATCATCCCGCAAGTGTGCCAAGGTTCTCAGGTTTACTATTAATTAATACACTGCGCAATTTTTAACACATTGCTTAAAAACAGAAAAACTCACGACTTGAATGAAATTCCATTAGCATCAATCTTGTTTGACATTTGAATGACTAGCTTTTTAAATCGACATCTGTTTTTTAACCACAAAACATCAGGAAAATCGGTAGGGAAAGTGGCAAATTATTTTACATAAGAAAAGATCATTTGAATGCAGATGTAAAATTTACTGCCTAAGCAGGAGATTGCGTGGCACACACGCATTTTTGGACTTTTTTCCTCATACAACTGCGAACAACACCCAAAGACTCTTCAAATGTTTTTCGACAGTAAATAGAAAATACCAAGTGTAAATCAAAGGTGTGCAAATTATGTAATTAGGTAATATGTACTGTATTACGCCGCAGCAAATTGAAATATTTTTGTTGTTTACTGTACAACTATGTCCCACGCCCAGTTGCCTTCTGACTTCGTACTGTTAACTGTCAACAAGAGTCGAGAAATTCTTGCAGCATACCGTTACGTTTGCTGATCCGTCTTTATTAACCATCAATTAGCCGTATGTATATCATAATTACGCCGGTAATCATAGTAGAAGAGAATTTCTAATGGAGGTACAGGTACCAATGGTGATGTTTTCAACCTAAAATGTAGGACTTGGCCAGGTCTGATGCACTTCTTTTTACACATGTATTTTTCAATTTTAAAACGTTCGATAACAAAATAATTGCATTGTGTGCTGTTGATGCGCGTAAAAAGCACAACGCGACCTTTCATTGTCGCATTTGCCGTTTTTCTCTAAATCAATGGTTACGATGATTCTCTGTACATGTTCTTAGGCTGTCACATACGCCTGAATTTCAGTTGATTCGCAATCAGTTTAGCTCTTCTTAAAGATTAGTTTTTGTCAATTTTGCCTAAAAACAGTTCTCTCTTCTGCAGCTGTCTACAAATACAAATGCTCAACGTTCTTGTTTGTATTGACGTAATGTCCTTGATGGATCGTTCAGATTACACATGATGTTATATGTTCTTGCAGAATGGTTTACCTTCGTAATCAATGAAGACGGATTGTGACACCGGATCTACCTTGAGTGTGGGTCTGACGTGTGATGTTGCATACGGTTAAATCTTACATTGTCTGTTCTGTTTGTCAGATCAACAAGTGTGTTTTCCCCTAAGGTTAAGGCTTTGTACAACATTGGTGCAACCACCGTAATAATCTGAGTCCATGTTATTTGTCTTCATAAAAGTGCGAGTTTGCCCTCGGCTGTGCTCAAATTTGCTTCACATATATTGTTTCTGTTCTGTTTTCGGCATTTTACTGCTGGAGTACAAACTGATGGCGTGGGACTCACGCAAAAGTGCCTTATGGTTCATTTATTGGCATCGCAATATAGGGCAACAAGTTTGTCATATAAACCTGTAGTTCACGTAAAAATATGTATGTCGGTGCAATTTATCATGGTGTACATATTTGAAGAAAATAATTTAACTTACATTCAATAAGACAGTAACCGAACTGCACAAATATAGAAAAGTTAAAATTACGAGTAAGAGGTAAGATCATGCATCATTCATCCCTTGAAGGAAAATTAGACGCATTCGATTGTACAGAATAGCTGTTAGCCAGATTATTATGATGACTAAGCAACTGTGGGTATTCGGTATGTGAACGTTACCCTTTCTTGTCGCTTTTTATGACGGCGGTTAAAGCCGCTTTTGTGCAAACAATTATTGTGCTGCAATGAAATTGCTGCGGATCATTTTGGCTAGCTCGACATATGTAATATATTTCGTGAACGTCTTTCAAAAGTTTTTTCCAAGTTTGAATCAGAAATTTACAGAAATATATATGGTTCTTTGGACATTAACCTCGTTCACACAAATAAACTTACGAAAACGCTGTTACGAATGAGTATTTCTCATAGAGATCTCTCATACAGCTTAATGCGACAACTGGTCTCATAATTTAAATCTACAACTCAACAAACTTAATCCCTGATAACTACATCATGCACTTGGCCTCGAAGCGATAATTTTAGACATGTTACAAAGGAAAATGATTGAAATGTTACAGATCGGTAACATTTCAACAGAATGATAGAGAAAGCTATTAACATACCTGTCAAGATGAATCCTGTTTTTAAAACAGAAAATGTAAGAAAAAAAACCACACACACCTACGCATCAGTTTTATTACCTCTAAATACAAGTCGGGAATTCGTGACTAAGTAAATATATAGTAAATGCTACAGACTACTGATTGTTAAAGTCATTAGTCTATTTAATGAAAGACAATAATATCGCTTGAAATTACACAAAATGTCTTTTGCATGACTGACACTATATTATTTCATCTGACAAATTTGTTAGCAATATTGGTAATTAGACACTTCAACTACAAAAGATTGCCAAATATTCTTCAGCATGAAAATCCGGTTGCCATTTCGGCGGTCGAAAGTAAGGACAAGGGCATCTTAATTATCACAACTATTTACATTGTCGCACCTTAAATTAAACTTTTCTGGTAATTTTGATTGTTTATCATATCGAATGGCTCATGACGAAATGGGAATTCACGTTTATGACTTCTAAGATTACGATAATAACCTGTTTTGTAAACTTTTTTTAACATAATTTCTAACTGTTTGTAATTTTGGCAGTGACCCGAGCTGCGACAAATTTTTGCGGCTTCATACGTAGTCCGCTCTTGCAATCAGCAAATAAGCCTTGAGCTATCCCTCTATTTTTATGCGAGATTAGTACTGTTTCAGGCAGTCCCTAAACTCCATAAATGACTTTGTTAGCCACATACATAGGTTCCTGCGATGGTAACTCCACAATTTGAATGTTAAAACGACCAATATTGATTGACGTATCCTAAATAGTCTTAACAAGAAGCGACATTCAGATAATACCCTTATTGTCACACAATAACGACGCTATTGTGAAAAAGTTACACGATAAAAAGCTCCTTTGGCTAATACAGGAAATTAGAGTCCTTACACGGGAAGATATATTGTAAGATTGTGACAGTAGGTACAAGTAGATTTATTTCTGTGGAATACAAAATGAATAATAATGGTTCATTTCGGTACATCTATCCCATGTGTGTGCGCATCAATGAGGAGTGTGTGTTTTGTCTGACACTTTCACATTTTTATCAATGTGAAAGACTACTATTTATACCTAAAGGTTAAATGTTACATTCCTTTGTATCAGCCACACAAATAATTTATTGATATTACTCTGCATAGCATTTTGTATTATATTGGGCATTATTGTTTATAATTTTTATCCAACAGAAGGCTGTGATACGCTATTATTCATAGCGAAAATAAGATGTTTGGCACAATGCGAATATATAATTCAAAGTATCATTTCTTGATTATAAAACGCAAGTTTATTGTTACAGTATTAGTAATTACCAATTTATGATGCATCGCGATCCAGCAAACAACAAAATGAGAAAATAACGTTCGTTCTGAACTTGATTACCTTAAATGTTGTAAAAAAGTTGTACGTTATCTGTAATGGCAATAGCGTATGGCTAGTAACATTTATCAAGAACAAAAAAAGAAATACATATAAAGCAAATAAATACCAAATACGTAAGCCAACAGTCAAATTTTTGGCGAGCATAAATATGTATTCATGCACTCACATACATGTGCATACTTAAAAGAAATTTGCCGTTCTTTTGGACAACTAAATTACATTATTTTTGTCTATTACACCTACATTTTAGGAACATCCTCATTACAGTATGGACACTACAGCAAACTATATGTTTTTGAAATAAATTATTAAAAACTGACATTTTGAATTAAATATTCCTTCAATCCAAAGTAGAAATGTCAGTGCATTCGTAAAACCATAAATTGTAAAACATTTATGTCAAAATTTGAAAGTTGTTCCAGAACCTCCAATCTTCATCGGGGGCATTTTATTTTTTGCATGAGTGCATTTTTTTGCGAATGTTGCCTCAGATGTACTCTCTGAATAATGCTGACAAAACGCTGCCAAGTGCCAACTAAAATCCTAAGATGACAAGTGTAGCACAAATGTGCATGCACGAAACGGCTGTGCTACTAATGGTAAATATTTGAATTTACATAAAATTCATGAAAATTTGATTTAACGTAAGATAGTCGGTAAATAAACCTGTTTTGAATGTCTCCTTAAAATACATTTATTTGTTTTATTGAGTTTGGTTTAATGATTTGACATTTAATTAATAAGAGCAAGTGCCAAAAACACATTGTTAGACGGTTGTAAGCTGCTTTTGGTGGTGACAGTTTGATGTAACGTTGCATGGTAGATACTTAATGTTTAACAAACTTGCTTGTTGTGTATAAATGCTGAAAACGTGTAACACTAGCACTGCAACACATTTTCGCGACCTGCATTTCCACTTATTGTACATCATCATTTTACAATACAAACTGATTTTTAACTTGTACTTTTGTTGTAACATAACAGTGGCACAGGTACCAGCTAAATCTGAAGATTGTTCTGAAGGCTCAGATGCTGGAACCTCATATTAATGAAGTAGTAAATGCTTTTAAGTAATTCTTCATTGTAATGAACAAAATAACTGAATATATACAAAACAAAAGACCCAGTCTGCATTTTAGAAAAGCAAGCAACATGTGTATTCACCATAGTATTCTTAATTTCATTCATTTGTAAGATATAATGTTTATCATTCACTGTTTATCTCTAAATATTGCTTAAATGTAACTTCGTAACATCACTTTGCAACATCGCTCCAACACAACTGTTATGCCAACAAATTCAGTTTATATGTTTATCAGTACTCCTGCTCATCACTTGGACAGACTTTACATGCTACTCTGTGTTGTTTAAGCTGTTGGGTATGATGGAATAATCAGCCAAATAAATTGCATCTGATGGTAGGATCTTTATGTATATTTAAGTGGATCAGATAGTTCCTCTTGCTGTATGCTACATACTTACATTCCTTGCACTTGTACACCTTTGTGCCATGGCAAGAGATCTGTCAGTTTAGCTCACCAAGCCTGTAATATTTCTTGTCACATGTGGGGTAATGGCAACTATGCATGGGGAAATGCTGATGTGTTATCATGTGATGTTTTAACCTGCTCCTAAAATGGTATTTAGACCTGCAGATTTTGCAATGTTCATGTTGATGCCTTTTTAAGGCAGACGGTGTACTGAAGATCTTTCTGCAAATATCACACTGCTTATTAAAACTATGGCACATAGTTATCTATGGCACATAGATAATGCACATTTAAAGTTTTATTGTGCATTTGGTGGGGCACAAGTCACATATTACATACTTTCTACTCTTCCTTTTTGGGATTCTGACCACCTTAACCACAAAAGTACCTTGTTTAGCTTTTAGTTTAGACTTTTCCTTCGGCATCCATGGTGGGGACACCTTCAGTATTTGTGACCAGTTTACTTCTAAAACTGTTTGGCTTTGGGTAATTCATCTAAATGGTTTATCCACTGATTCCCTGGATTTACCATCTCTATCCGGTGTGGCTGATCTGGCTCCCATTTGGTTAGATCTCTGTTTAGGTTCAGGATAAACATAGGATGAATCGATGGTTTGATTTTTTGCTTGTGTTAATTGCACAGGTTCAGCTTCATCTGATGCTTTCTTCACCATAAGGTCTATTGGTTTGTTGGAGCATAGGATAGAGCCTTTTGATCTAGTATTGTAGTCATGAGTGGATAGAGTAACAGTATCAATAATGTTTGGCTCCACAAAGTCTTCATCATCATCCTCTTTCAGTTCATCAGACATGAAGTCTGGTACATATTCAGTGTCTTTTTTGGTTTTGATTTTACCAGTTAATGTGTCATTATCACCATCATCCTCACTTGATAATTGTTCAGTATATTTTACTCTTGTGCCAGATTTTACAGACCTGGTGCTGTAATGGTAATTTGCCTGAGTCAATGTTTGTACAACTTCAACTGGTGGTTTGGTAATGACTGTATTGGTGGAAGGATTTGTTTGGTGAAGTAGGTGGGTCTTTGGATGACCTGCTGCTTGTATGAGCCCACAAGGTAGTTGAACAGATTTCCATATTCACTTTCAGCTTATTCCTTAAGATGTGGTTTAAGTTCTGAAAACAACTTCTTCCAGGAGTAACATAAGTGAGCTTTACACAAGAACACAAGCCTATTGTGTTCAGTGCCCACTGAGGGATCAATAATGCACCATGTACCTCCAATGACATCTATTATTATGTGCATGTCTAACATTTTACACATACCATAGATTGAGGCTTCATTAGGACATGTTCCCAGTTCCATAGTTTGTAGCCATTCATCATATGACAGGCCTTTCCTGGCCAGCAATTCTCTGAAACATGGCTCCATATTGTCCAATTCAGACCAGAGACATTCAAACAGTCTATCCTTTACATGCACATGCGATGGATTCCACTGTTCAAAAATTTCATAAATGTTATCATTATATGCAGCTGGATCATCATATTCAAAAATAAAGTTAACCTCATGGTGATCATAGCATGGCAGTAATCCCAATGTATTTTTGTCAGCATGCTTGCTTTCAGGTAGCTTTTGCACCTTCTCACTGTAAGGGACTCTGCTGATAAGATTAACTTTCAACTCTCAGGCATACCTAATCACCCATTCATTGTAAAATTTAAAATAACACATTATGATGTGCCTCATGGTTCTTTTAGTGTGGTTCTAAGTCCCAAGTAGGTCAGGTTCATCACCAATTTATTGGCAATCACTTTGATACATCACACACTTTGTGGTGCACAATGCTATCACAAGCATATTATACATGTTATGCCAGTCAACTTTCAAATAAATTACTCAACTGTTATGACTTACAATTTGTATGGTTTATCTATTCAATGTTACGACACCCAATTTTCCTGGCTTTGTTATGACTACTAAATTGATTTCACAATTTGTATGTTATGACAACAAATAACATAACAATAGTTTATTGCCTCTCCAACAGCATGTGTTTAACACCTTTGATAACCATGGTGTGTTTTCTTATGAATATTGTAGGGCAGTGAGTTAAAAAGTGGAATGTTTTACACATAAAACTTTTATTAAAAAAATCACTACTGTGTGGAAGAAAATTTGGAATATTTTTTTGTCTTGTGTTATATTTGTGGGTTTTAATACCTAGCTTCTTTTTACCAATACTATTGAAGCACTCTACTACTGGTGAAGGAGCTTTTTTGTTCTTTATTTGATGTGCCAGTTTGAGTAATTGCAAGTCAATGACTTCATGAAACTTTAGTACCTTCAATTCTTTGTAGTGTGCATCAAGATTGGCTCTTTTACCTGTTAACCTTATATAGTGTATACAATGATTCTGTAGTTTCTTGATCTTGACTACTTTTTCTTTAGAGAGGGAGCAGCCCCAGGCAGCTAATGCATAAGACATATGACTATATATATGAGCATAATAAATCTTTAATTTTGATGATTGATCTAGTAACCTTTGAGTTAACTATAATAATCACACATTATAGTGGATTTTATTGTATATTTTGTAATATTGTTCATCCCATGTCAACAGGTAATCTATATTCACACCAAGAAATTTTGTAGAATGAACATATAGTATTTCGAAGTTCCCTAATTTAATTAGAGCACAATCTTGATTTTTATTGAAGTAAATACACACTGTCTTATTCAAATTTAATGAAAATTTATTTGCTCAAAACCATTCATTAAGTAAACTCATATCATGTTCAAGACAATACATCAGATAATTTTTGTTTCTATGTGAGAAGTATATGGTCATATCATCAGTAAACAGAATTACTTTACAATATTCTGTCACTAAATAGATATCATTACAGAAAATAATAAATAACAATTGCCCCAGATTGCTGCCCTGGGCAGTGCCAACCTCTATATCATAATCATCTTAGTACTGTATTTCTGAACTTGATTCAGTTTGACACTTTACTCTGATTTTACATTTTGTTAGATAGTTTCTAAGCCACCAGTTTGCAATACCTCTTATACCATATAGTTCTAACTTTTGTAATAGAATGTCATGCTGTAGGGTGTCAAATGCTTTAGATAAATCCAAGAAGATATTTATATTATATGATGGCCTATTTCTTGTTCTTTCAAAATTTCAGATGTTAACTCCAAAATGGTGTCTTGACAAGAGTATTTTATGAAACCCATATTGACTCTTACATAATAATGCATGACTTTCCATGAAAGATGATAAACAATTATATACCAATTTTTCTAAAAGTTTTGAGAGTGTGATCAGTAAAGAGATGGGATGATAATTTGTCGTACAATATCTCTCCTTACATTTAAAGAGAGGAATCAGTTCGGCAATCTTCATTTGGTTTGGAAAAATCCTGGTACTCATAGATTGATTAAAAATGTGCACCAAGGGTACCAACAGACTAGGACCAATGTCTTTGAGTATGATATTGCTTATTCTATCATAGCCAGCACTGGCTTTATAAGGTAACTGTGTTATTATTTTGATGACTTCTGCCAGAGTGCAAGGATTTAAATATAAAGTCTGTGGACTCCGGTTTATTTTGTTTATTATTCTGTGTATAGATACTTCTGATGTAGGTATTTTATTTGCTAGTTTCTTCCCCACATTAGCAAAATAGTTACCAAAATGGTTGCTAATTTCTTTCAGAGAATAGTAATTGATTCCCTCTGTAGATGAGTATTCTATGCAGCTGGTTTTGTCTTGATTAGGCCATTTATCATCTGCCATAACATTTTGGTGTTGTTCTTAAACTCAACACACTTATTTTTGTAATAAGATGTTTTCACCTCCCTTTTCATCTTATTATACATATTTCTGTATTCTCTGTATTTTAGAATATTGTTCTTATCATGAGTGGGAAGCAGAGTCTTTCTACACAATGCAAATTTTTTATTTAGGCAATCTCTTATACCTTGTGTTACACATGGCTCGATGCTCCTTATTTTACCAGATATGTGTACTTCATGTGGGGGCACATTGGTATCTATTGCAGAGTTAATTTCTTCCATCATACAATCAAAAGCTTCACTTGGGTTATCTTTATATAGTACATTGTTATGCCATCAAATTCCTTCTAAATCAGTCTTGATTTTAGACAGCTTCTTTTCATTCAAATTTCATGCTTTAAATACTAATGGGGCTTTATCTGTGGTATTTGTATTTCTTACCAGCATTAGCGTAGGTAAATGATCTGACATATCGGAAATGATAATTGTTGATTCAAAGTTTTTTTGTAACTCATTTGATATATATATATACTGTCTATCAGTGTTGCGGTAGATTTTGTAATATGGGTGGGCCTGGTAATTGTCGTAACAAGATCATGATCATGGTTCATTTCCAAAAATTTTTGGGTATTCACATGCTTGTCTAATTTCAAGAGATCCAAATTTTTATCTATACCGATAATAATTTCTTTGGTAGTTTCTTCTTTTAGTTTTGACAGTAGAGTTTTATATTCTTTTAAAAATTCACATTGATTTGTGTTCACAGGACAATACAGTGATCCTATAATAATCTTTGTAGGTTTGCCAGTATGTCATGAGTTTATCTCAATAAATAGAGATTCAAAACTCTCTCCTCCTTTTAAATCATTGCGTACTACATATTTGATTTGTTCTCACAATAGTATACCAACACCCCTCCCTTTTTATTTACTCAGTTTTTATTGACTAACTTAAAGCCTTTTGAAGAGAAAGTAAATTCATCTACAATACCTTAGTTGTGCTGAAAAAGTTTGGGACCCCGGGTGGGGATCAAAC
>JBCAUI010004673.1:0-10255 GCA_038406195.1 Haplosyllis anthogorgicola
CATGAACATATTGGATCTTTATTGTTCCATTGTGCTGTTCTGAGCACTGATCTGTGACTCAGGACTAGGAACCAGGGTACCAAAACAAATTAGCACGACATCTGCTTGAAATTCTGTCAACTAATGACCCCAGAGTTAAAATATTGTAAATAGAACCGTATCAATATGTTAGGCAAAATTATAAAGGAGGAAATTTCAATATGGTGTTTCAGTCCGAGTGAAAGACACCGTGTAAAATTCTATTGTTCTGAAATGAAAACGATTCCATAAACTGAATTGCCTGCTGAAATCAAATCCTATGAACACTGTGGCAAAAGTTTAATGCTAAAAATAGCTATAAATTCCTAAATAATTCTACGTATTTCACAAGCGCATTACTTAAGACACAACGCAAAACACAGCCACGGTCTTTCCCGTCTAAACTTGTAACTTTGTTATTGTTTATTGATCGTTATTTATTTACTTTCCTGACGTCCTGTTTCCTCTCTTTCAACTGATATGATATAATCTGTCTCTTGTGTTTCATTACTGAGTGTAACTCAGATATGTGCTGTTATTTTTTTCTGCATATCTTGGGCGGAACACTGACAAGTAAAATGATGGAGCGACCCTGCCATTATGGTATGCTTTCAATTTTTCGTACGGGGGAGGGGGGGCGCCTTTTGTGGGGTGCCCCAATTTTACCCACTTTTTGCGTAAAAATTGCCAAAAAACTGCATGAAAATGAAGAAAATTTGGGCGACCACCTTCGATCCGCCAATGAATCAGAATATTTCAGACTAGTAGTTAATTTGAAAGAATTACATGTAGACATTGAGGAACAAAGGCTGTAATATCAGAATGAGTAATGGGTCACTGCTCAGCACCATTTGTTCAGGTCAATGCACAATCTGTGGGCCAACAGGACTACAAGCTGCGCTGCTCACAGTCGGCAAATTAGCCTTGAGCTAACCCTCTAATGATATTGTTTATTAACCGATCTGATAGTGATCTGTATCCTGTGTTTGTTGTCAGATAACACAGTTCACGCAGAGATCATTAGATAACGTGGATCCAGTGCTGACCAGTTCACGTAGTAGGGAGGACAAGCAACTCGTAAAGGGTTCACTTCCCCGTGAAAACGTTTAAATTTGGAAACGTTCCGAACAAAAAAAATCCATGCTGCTCTTTTGATATTTTATTGTTCCAAAACTAATGGGAATTTCATCCTATGAATAGATTAATCCTGAAAAATATATCAATTTGATAATCTTTTATATTTAGATACTTTGTTGGCTGAATTCGATTTTATTGGGGTACTGGTACCCCTGCTTCGGACTTAAGGTGATTGCGCATCCGGAGAAAATTTGCATGCTGAGCCTAGTAATGCAAGAAATACAAGGATTTAATCTACACCTCTTCTCTGCTTCTTTGATCAAAGACGGTTTATCAGCTTTAACACTAGCAGAGAACTCATCCAACCTTAAAGAACAGGGGCACGTGGACTCGAACCAATCATGTCAACATTTTCTGGTACCAATTTTTTACATCTTGGTATGGTGAGGGTTCACCACCGAGATTTGCCCAACAGCTCTTGAAATTCCTATCATTTTGGAAATGAAGAGAACAAAAGAAGGAACGAAAGAATTTCACGCTGTGCTTTTGATGCTCGTGGCGTTAAACATCACTAACATTTAGATAAGTGGCGATCCAGTTAGATATCATTAGGATACGTCCTTTAATTAGATTATTTTTGCTAATTCACAAAATTTCCGACTGATGTCAGGCTAATTTGTTATGTTATGCAGTGAAGTATGGATCAGTGCTCTCACACCACAACACAAACACAGTGTTGAGAATCAGTGCATGACCACAGCACATAAGACAATAGGGATCCAAATGTATTCATGTTGTGAACTCAAAGAACTGCACCCTGTTATTAGTGAATGCTTTCACACCTGTGAATACTGGTACACAATTTCTATCAAAGCCTGTAGTCACAATGCATGTTATATTAACTAGACAAGTAAACAATATTGTTCTGTATTATCATGTTCTATGACCATAATACATGTTACTAACTGTACAACTTGACAGCATTGCTCCATATCATGTTCTGATGTCATACTGAATGTTGTCAGCTACACAGACCTGGGTAATGCTGTAAATTTGTATAATTAACAAAATTCATTATGACCATAGAACATGATACACGTATGCTTTGATATATTTCAGTCAGGTCAGTGCATTCACCAATAACAGGGTGCAGTTCTCTGAGTTCACAACATGAATACATTTGGATCCCTATTGTTTTATTATGTGCTGTGGTCATGCACTTATTCTCAACACTGTGTTCATGTTGTGGTGTGAGAGTACTGATCCATAACCTCAGTGCATTGAGGTGAAATAAGTCAGTTTAATCAGGAGATGACGCTGGCTTATAGGGGAAATCTCTGCTTACAGACTCGTATCATAATGGGTTTGTCTATTGATATTGACAATTGAGAATAAAATGTTTTGTAAATACAGACAAAATCAAATAGCCCAAAGAACTTTGGAAAAAACGCAAAATAATGTTCAAAAGCTGTGAGAAAGTCAAAAACACTGCTGCTACATTTACCCCTGCAGAGCAAATTTCAAAAGGCAAAATATATCAAAATAACTTTCAATTCATTAGACAATATGTAGCTAAAACTGGTAAAATGATGATTTGTAATTTGTAAATGTGCCATTTTTATGATCACTCAGAAAATAGTAAAATAATTTACTTGTCAAAACAAAAGAAAAAAATTTATTTGGGTCATTTACACTTACTTTACTTATTCTACACACTGGATTCCATTATGGGATTGCAGATTTGTGGTCATGTGAAAATCGTTCTCGTGGGCTGTGTATTCAGTTCGACAATGGAATAGATCCAACAACGCAGAACAACTGTCCTACTATGAGTAATCTTTATCTAATTAGTATGATTCAGTGTTTCGTTATCTGAATGGCAGATTTACCAAGCCACTTCCCATTGTGGAGAAAATGTTATATAAAACCAATTCCGTTTTTTGTGTCAACCAAAATATATGTTCATCAAATGATATTACAAGAAGGTTTATTTCTGATGTAATATCGATTCTGTTCAGAATAAGGTCGCGTGTAACAACAAATGACTGTTGGGGATAAAATGAAATTTATCCTTTTTTATTCTATTCGCCTAATTAAGCTAATTTGGTTACTCAGGCAGGTGAGACTATATCATCATAGGTCAATTTATATGCAGTAGAACCTGTCTTGAGTAGAAAGTCGCTAAGGGCAGAAATGCCGCTTAAGATAGGAAAATAAACATTACGTTAAGTTGCCGTAAAAGGCTAGGTGTCGCCCAAGACACGTGTCCCTCAAGACAGTTCTACTGTAAACTCGTATCAGGAGTGCATTGTAGTGCGATATGTTTATAAGAGGAGTTCATCTTTCCTTATGTGACAAATGATATTTACTATCTCATCGTACTTTTAAACATTGCAAAAAAGGAATACTTAAAACTTTCAATTTTTAGAATAAATTAAGTTTAAGAAGTGAAAAGATGGACGTAGGATAAGCATTATTACGTTTTCAGTGGGCAGATACTTTTGTTATATCTTATATTTCCGGATCCTAAGTTGCGGGATGATATTTCTTTCAATCAAAAGAACAAAAGAGAAGACGTATCAGCAAAAAAAAAATTATTTGTAAAGATAAACTAAAAAAAAACGTGCAAATCTAATTTGAAAAAGTTTTCAGATATCAGGTTTCATAAAAATAACGATTACGCTATTCACGATGATGGTCCTCTGTATTATTTTAGACAGAAGATTATTTTTTCTGGTTTCCTTGACTTAAGTTCACCGCGGTATGTGTTAAACTGTACTTCTTACAATGTCTGAATGGTCAGGTGGTCGATTTAAATTTTAATTACATAAGACTTATGTAAGTCTCCTTATCATCAAAATAATAAGTAGCAAAAAACAGTGGTGCGTATATGTCACGTGCACAGCTACAGGTAGATCGTCTTCTGCTTTGTAACACACTAAAAAATCTACGCGGAAAGACATTTACTTTTAGCTTTACTTTTATTATGAAGATGTACCATTGTTCACATTAACTGTCAGGCTTTTACTTTAGAACTGTGGTTACACTCAAGCCTTGCAAAACTATTATAAATTCACAAAAAGATACACTTTGAAAAGTCTCTCAGATGGGTGTTTAAACCTAGATCCATCTTTTTCTGCTTTCCCTACAACTACAAAGTTGTCTTTTTTACAAATAAAACAAAAACAAAATGTGCATCTGAATCATGAATTACAAAGTAGGAGAATGTGAACTTTTCATCCATGCCTCTCCTCCTTGGAATATTAGAAATTCGCGACGTTATTTTTTATTTGATCAACTGACAAATGGTAAAAAAGTCTATTGTTCGAATAATGAAATGCAATTCGATAAATGAACTCATATTCAATGTACAGGTCAAAGCTCATTTGAAGTTCGAGATCATCTCGAAGGCCAAATTCTAGTTTCTAATCTTTCAATCTTATGATTACACTGGTTTAAAGTTACCGTAAATTTACTGTAAGATCATGGATTTATGCCGTCAACTGAAAGGCAGTCTTGTTAGTATATAATGCTTCATTTGGTGTGTTTTTTTCAATCTGGTGCAACATGCACCAAATGCTGTATAAAAATGCGCTCAACCTTCTACTAATAAGTGCGTTCTACCTTAAGCTCGACTACCTAAAACGCTGCTCGTATTGAATTTCAAAGAAATTTTCCGGTACCACGAAAGCAAAATGGATTTTTAAAATGTTTATTTTTGACGGGTTTTAGCTTAATGGGGAAAATGTATGTCAGGATGTCAGCACATAAGTAGGTCCGTGGGGATTCTCAGACATTATTAAACGTATTAAGAAGTCTAATTACAAAAGGTATAGTGTTTATAATACGGTCGCAAGCTACTCAAATGTATTTTATATGATTTTCCCTTACGTATTCTTATACTAAGATCTAACCAGATCTATTCCTCGGGTCAATTCAGTAAATTTTTGGGATGGCTCAAAAATTAAACAGACAGTTAATGAAAAAATCCCGTAAGAATGACAGTGTATCGAAGACCAAAGACTTACACATTGTCACTGTTCAGATTCGTAACGGATTGAACAAATTAGACTATCTTTATTCCTATGAATTGGCCAGAAATTAGTATTGATTTCGATGGACCACAACAGGCATATTTTTCAGCTCAGCAAGTAATCGGATTATGTATGAGAAGTTTTATAGGTGTGATTTTATAAAAAAAAAAATGTTGGCAGCGACCAATTGCCTGTAAATCGTTAACTACCCGAGCTCTTGAATTATAAAATCTCGCTGAAGAAAACGCACTAAGTGACTACCTCGGGAGATGGCCCAGAGCAGTGTGATCTCTACAATGAAGGAATTTCCTTCAAAAGATTCTGATATTCATGTCGTCCTTAAAGAGATTAACAATGCTGACAAAAATTACAGGAGTAATAGGATACTAATTTAAAACTAGCTCAGAGAATAGTCATTCTGTTTCTGTTTTCCTTTGAGATCATTGCCTAACCTTCCAGTGTGTTTACTTATTCAACCGTGTGATACTCTCTTTTATGTACTACATTTTATCCTCGTGATCTGTACTTCCGCACAATAGACTAATTAAAATGGGTGGAGTTCTTCTTTCAATCGAAACATTGGAATTCTGATGTCCTTGTTGGCATGTTCAACCTTGGTGGGAACAAAGTTAAGGCATTCCTAAAATAAACCGAGGCATTCAGATCCTTTTTGTGCAGTATGTGGAAATGCAGTAAATTATTACTGGTTGGAATGTTCAATGTTCAACAAGTTCTTTGTATCTATATTTATTTACGCACTTTGTTTATATTTTATTGCTTCTGCCATAATCGCTTGCGAATAAATTCCACACAGGTCGCCAAACTTCGATCAGATAAAACTGCCAATAAGACACAATAAAGGAGAGTATTCGACATTTATTTTTAAAAGAACTTTGGGATTCATGTCTGTAAAACTCTCTTTGTGTTTTCATTCTGTCCACGATCCTCTATCTAGGATTTGAAGATGTCTAGATGTCTACCAGATATTTATGTCGTCGGCAAACGAGTCGTTTGAAATAACATGCTGCTAAGTTACCATCACCTTTGTTGTCAATTGTTCTTTTCTCAATGCCTCAAATAGTGTCATCACACGAATACGCACGGTCATTGCGTGAAAACATCCCACACACTACTTACCATATCATGTTTTAAGAAATGGCATAAAAAAGCAAAGAATTATAACTTAGGTACACTAGTTCATGTCAGACACTTTATTTGTCTTGAACCTTTGAAGTTAGTTTGAATTGTTTCTCTTTTTTTGTCACAGTATGTAGCTATGCTGGCTGAAGATGAAAGAAGCGTATGTTTCATTGAATGTTTTAATTACATATTCTTTACAACGCTTCTTCCACTTCCACATTTTAATTAACAGTATATAAGGCAACTCTTACTGAATTGTTAACACGTTTTCATTCTAGTCTCCAGGGAAAACAGTAAAAAGAGATCGTTTCCAATGTCTTTAGCTAAAAGCCAATATCCATGCCTATTTGAGACCTTAAGTCACATATGGACTTACGCATTATGCCATTACACCATTAAAGAGTACAGTAGATTATACGTTTCTTACATTGATTAGTTTAAAAGCCTAATGTCATTCTCTATGATAAAGTAAGCATCAGCTAAATTATTCCTAGTCAGGTTTGATCAAGATGAGTGCAAAAGAATCGAACCGAATTTTTTTTCTCAGACAATAAAAATGTGCGTCATTACAAATCAGATTTAGTCATTGTTTACTTAGTTAATTGAAGCTGATGAAAAAAAGGGCTTTAAAAGATCTATGATAAATGGCTGACCAGAAAGCTTACACATACCTGCATCTCCGACTTGTTTCACTGTGGATAGCCTGCTTCTTTGTTTTTTTGCGGAGAGAAACAACCAGTACAGTAGAAAAATATTCACACTGTAATTATTTTCACTTAATTATTAAAATTGCCATAACTCTTCAATTTAGGTCTTTAAAAACAATTATCGTCAAGAAGGTTCTTGCACAATACCTGTGTATTCGATACAATTTACTTAATCATTACTTTCATCTAAGTTCTGTATCGTCACTGCTGACAGCAGAAGAAAATATTCTGAGCAGATTAACTCAGGAGGATGCATTAATTTGGTAGAAAGTGCATAAAACCAAGCGTGGGATTCTATTGTTCAACAATTGATAAATATATTATTCGACCTGTATTCTCCGACAGGAACCCGAAAACGGATACAAGTAGAACTTTGTCAATAGTCAGATCACAAGGAAAACTTAAGATCATTCACTATTTCGGACAAAATAGATTCAATTCACAAACATTTGTTCAATTACACGACCATGGAGAATATTATTATTTTATTAGCGTTTCATGGCCGCAACTCATTTCTTATGACGCGGTATTTCATTGATCTACAGACAGATATATCTAGATGATATGGACCAAACTTACAAAATTCCATGCTGTTTCAATTCAGCAAAAGAACATAATGCTCCCAAAATGAAGAGTCGTAAACATTATACCCTCTGATTATTAAGTTCAGTAAATTACTACAACAAAACAATTTTTCATCATTTTAGACCACTATTCCCTTGTGCCCACAGCATGCATATGGTTTTCTGCCGCTGAATCAAGGCATTATCACATAATGAAACCATTTACTTTAACAGCCATCGTAAGTTTATTTCTATTTTATTTTCTTATTGACAGATGCACAAGACCCAAAAATAGATCCGTCATCACCTTCGGCTAAAAATAGAATTGATTTTGATTTGGACAAAGAGACACCACAACACTCCATACAGAGACGAAGTGTACGCTACCCCGAGGTCCCTGAATGGAAGAGAAGATTCAACCCATGGGCGGGAAAGAGAAGCATTCGTCCAAGTAATGAAAAGTGGCTTGAGCAAATAAAGAGGAATTTCAGCCCGTGGGGTGGTAAGAGAGCCAGCTTCAGCTCGTGGGGAGGCAAAAGAGCCAGGCAAGCTGAGCATGACGATGATGACAGACGAGAATTGCTGCTGTACACCTTAAAACGCCAGTCCTTCCGGCCTTGGGGTGGCAAATAGATGACGACTTGATTGGCATGCTTAATTACTACATATAACGAAACAAAAATAAATTAACTGTGATCAAAAACTAAAAAGAAGCGAAATAAACTCCATACGTATTTTTGATTAAGTGTACCTCTCTTATGTCAGTTTTATTTTTGGACTTAATGCGTTTCTATCTGTTAAATTACCTTGTGAAAAATCTGCGAGGGAAAAGAGCTAAATATATAAACTTGCTGCAAATAACTCTTAATTAAGATTATGTGTTTGATAAAATTGTATTCCTTGATTACACTATCGTCTCCATGATTTGACCTTCATTTGGCAAATATGGCAACAATAAGTAGAAAAATAGCTGTATAATATATTTTTAACTTTATTTTATTTACAAAATGGCTTGTTCTAGTGTATCCAAAGCATATAAAGTAATTGATGCGAAATTGAGCCTGATTAATCAAGTAGCTCGCTAAAGTCTTTTAATCTCGTCTCGTGATCTTTGACATGCTTAGTGTATTTTCTACACCAGTAGACACTGGTAAAGCTATGAATACTCTTGAACTACTGCAAAAAGCAAAGGCAGTCCCCAGTCTTTTCTTTGATCTCTCTTAAACAAACATTGTAAAATACTGTATCAAGCTTTTGAAACATATTGATTGGGAAATAAAAGCAATGGTTGGGAAGTCGAGATAAATGTCAAATTTGGTAAAGATGGAAATGACTTTGTAACGGGTCTGAAACTGTTCGGTAATGATAAATACAGAAAAGAAAATTACACTAATTGAAGCTAAAGTCACTAAGAATTACTTCTAGAGTTCAATACCATAGCTTTACTAATACTTATTATCAACAATTCTGTCCGAAAGCCCTGGACAGTGACGAATGCTGTCCTCCATCATTAAGAGTAAACTGATGGAGGTCACCGTTTGTGAACAAAACCGAGTAAATCATATCAGTCAAGAATGGATTAAGCCCACAATTAAGAACCCGGGTTAGTTTTGTGCAAATGTAGATATATCTTTTAAATCAAGTTACATATATGTACAAATAAGAATAACTGTTCATTTCGTTTGCTTGATAATATCCACTGTAATATCCCAAGAAAGGAGAATCCGAAATTTTGGAGTTGTATGATTGTATATACCTATGTTTAGTATTAAATATATGATTTGATATTAGTTGCACTGAAAGAAACTTATTTTTATTGTTGATCTTGTGACACCACCGAATAAAACATTTTTTTCTTTTTGGACGACGTGTTTCCTAAAATCATTTCAAATTGTACTTGATAAAATAAAATAATAAAATTAAATTTAAAAAAAAAACCCGGTCGCTACACACATAAAGTTCCTCTACGTTAGACGAACATAATTTTACCGCTGCTGCAATAGGTGATGACGGTAATTGAAATAACCAAAAGTGTAAGTTAGCTACAACTTTATCTAATGTACCACCAGAATCAAGCTTTACAGGATGGCTTAACTTGCATACGGACAAAAGCAAGATTGCAAACCGCTTTTGGTTCGTGCTTCTCTTGCACTGATCTACATTTAAATCTCAATGCTCTTTCCAAATTATTTATACGTATCTGCTTTAAGAAACTGGAATTGTGTATTCGTATTGTAAAAAAATTACAAGGATCTTCTTCCATTGAAATAGCTCCATCGTTAATATTCTTTTAACGTGGAAGCTACGGGTGGAAAAGTGAATCCAGTACCAATTATTTATGGCAATTCCACTTATCTCTCCAGTGACCAAAGGCGTATTCAAATAATTCGTTTGATACTTCTGTCAATGATAACATCAATATGTTTATTGTTCATGTCTATTTTCCATTATAAGTTTCGGCAATTTCTTCATTCATTTCTGTTCCATAGAATACCTAGGATAAAGAGTTTTAACTTATTTCGGTCTAATATTTATGCGTTTTTATTTATTCAACTGTGGTGAATAAACGGTGTAATGGGACAGCTAAACTTTTATTTACAAACCAAAAAGTCAGCAAGATAATATCTTTCTGAAACGTGACACGGTACCGAACCATCTAATCATATTAGAAAATATTAGAATGTGGTGCCATCTTAAATATTTTGAATGGAAACCA
>JBCAUI010004684.1:0-22566 GCA_038406195.1 Haplosyllis anthogorgicola
AGCTGCAGCTACAAGCGCGCCAACCCTCGGACGTGCTGCCTTCACTGAGCGCCGTCCACCCCCACCACGCAGACTGATCTTGTCTAAGGGTCAGGGTGCGTTCCAGCACTGGTCAAGCTAAAGGCTTGAATAGTGCACTCAGCACAAGCTGAGCCAGCGGCTCGGAGTGTGCCCAAACACGGCAAGACTTTGAGAGGAGTGTCTCATACTTATGGACTGAACTTATGCAGTGAATAAAGGATTGTTGAAATTATTCGTAGTGTCTCATGGTTAATAGCGCTGAAGCCGATCCACACCTATAAAAAACTACACAACGAGAAGCCACAGCCCTCGGACTGACGCAGGTCCCAGAGAGCACAACCCCCAGCCATTGCGCCGGTGTTTGCAGTGCCGCAACCGCCCCTACCGGGAACGGGGACGAGGTCGACTTTCACATTCAGCTACCGCCAACAATAAGGTAAAGCCACAAGAAGGTTGATAAAAACTACTAATTGGTATTCCAAGTGCATTTCTGTAAGAGGCACATGCCTAATCTATGGAAATGACATTTTCTTGTCTCTACCCACTAGAATCTGACGGGGAGGTTGCGAGGCTCCGAGTAAAGGCAAGCATTATTGCAGAAAATTATGAAGGATTTGTGGCTGCCTAAATGCAATACACCTTGAGGCACCGAGCTATGAACATTCACGGGCGAAACCAAGTGCATTTCTGTTCCTTTTATCTGTATTAGAATTCACATCAGAAAAGACTTTATCTCTTAATTTAAAGGAATAACCTCCACCCGCAGCTAGATTATTGCAGGATTGCAGTCACTGCAACCAAGGGAATTTATTACTCCCCAAGTTTTGGAGAGTTGTAGGCGGCACATTAGATGACAGGTTATTGAGATTTAGAATGGTGCTGATACGTAACAGGCTTGTCGAATACCATTTTATTTTGGTCCGGGATGCGCTTGAAACAGACTATTCTCTGCTTGTGATATTCCATTAGCTAACATTTTCGACATGTTGGTAGGGAACATTTGCGATGATTTTCGAGCTATGATCGCATAATGCACAGAGATAAATACCATTTATTCTTAGGATATTCTTTTAATAGTTTAGAAGCTGAACGTAACCTGCTAAGACACGGAGTCACCGTGGAGCATACAATTAATTCCAACAACAGAGACACCTGCCGATTTGGCTTCACTTCTTTGCTTATCTGTTCAGACAGTTATGCAATTGAAGAGCTCCTTTCCTTGTGTTCGTTCAGATGGCAGACAAATACACGAAGCTGCATAAAACTAGCTTCATTGTGTTTCCATCTACGACTGTACACGATGCATACACAATAGATGGCACCAGTATGGTTACCACCACAGGGCCTGAAGGCAACAAAGTCTAATGAAAGGTGTTAAATGAGTTCAGTTATTTAAGACCTTTAGATTCTGTACGTGCAATTCCGGTAATGGTCTCCCAGGACGATTTATCTCAACTGCAAATTGCATTGACTAAACATGATTCGCCTCGCAGAACATACCACGGACACTGATTAGAGGTAATTGGCTACAGTAGACGTTAAGTAGTCCAATGGTGTTCTACTTTACATTCCTTAAAGTGTTCATATTTTCTCTCATTTTGTTGACATTGTAAAATGTTCAACTTAAGCGCAATATGATAAATGACTTAGTAAATGTAAATTGAGAAAAAGAGAAGAGTTTTATGAAAAAGGTAAATGCAATGCTATGCAATAGTACTGTTTGGACAGATATGCAAGTTTGTTGTTCCCGTGACAAAATACGTGTAGAATAATCGTCAATTAGTGCGTCAAAAGATTTAAATCGTCTCTTGTGGTTGATCCCTTCGAATAAGAAACTCACAAACTGTTGTATCATCTTCAACCTATTGACAAGTTACTGATGACAAATTGCATTGAAATCTAAACAATGCGAACAACAATCATTTATAAAGGATACACACATTTGCAATGTAATTCATTCCACATTAAAAAGTTTCTGTCAGGATTTTTTCTGCATTTAAGTCGAAGGATTTAAAATCATGAAAATCTCTGGTTTATTAACACGTCTCCTGCAGCTGCAATCACAAAGCTATCTCCTATCTACATGTGACGTGTACATTTACATGTTCAAAGTAAAAAGTCCAATCACGCAATCATTTCTACATATTTACATAAATGTTTTATGCAATTAACATTCAATTCGTCATGTTGCGACTCATATTCTTGGCAATATAGTTATCTGTTGCTGTTTTTACATAGAATAATCATTGTGTTTCTGCTAGTTTTCTTCTATTTTTTTCCCATGATGGTTGATTACTTTGTTTTATGTATCACATTATTCCTGATATATCAGGACAGCGCGAAATGTAATTTCGTGCATTTATTTTTAACAGTCAAAGAAACATATACAACAATCTGCTTTCCGCGTTGCAATTTCTTTCTGTTAGTTGTTAGATTTACTTATTGGGAATGTCTCGTAGGCAATGATTCCTAATGTCACTTCGAAGCGAGTGATCAACTCCACTGATTCCGAAGTGTTCTCAAGCTTTCAATGTAAATATAAACGTCCCATGTGTTAATGTTACTTGAGTGTTCTTCATTTGAACCATTGCAAGCTTGTATGTATCTATTTATTGATTTTGTTCAAGAAAACATCAGAAATTGTTTTTATAAAAACTGTAAGAACATGACAATTTGAACAAAGATTGAATAGCATATCATATAGCATATTTATGTTTTTGGCTTCAGCTCTTCTGTAATTTTGTCTGATCAATGCACATATTGCACCAAAACGTACAGTGTGAATGTAAACACTAACAGCATAGTCTACATTCCTTGTTGTTCCAAAGTAAAAGTGTTTGATCGGGCCGAATATGGATACTGGAACAATGAGGTTTAAGCTCTTGTCAGTCGACAATAAGACTCTACAGCCCAAGCACCAGGAACACATTAAGAATAACGTGACTTGCTACTGTACAGTAAGTTACCTGCGTGGTGGAGTCTACATTCAAAGGGGCTATAAATAGTAGCAGATCTCGCTAAGTGACACCTGCTCCTTTCAAAAGAATGACATCAAGTTATTGTTTGCAGACAGAGTTACATTATCAATATGGCCTAAAGCATTTTAGAACCGAGCAGAAATTGGACCCGAAGACGATTCATTAAATAACCCTGTATCGGTTACGTCCACATAAAACGGATCTGGTAAGGAGTCCGGTTTCAATAGTGAGGCTTGCTTCCCGAAAAAGAATGCTTTTACAATTAGCACCTTTCTTGATTATATAAAGTAGGAACAACTAGAAAATCGTAAAAGGTGAAGGCAAGCCCTCGACAACATGAAGGGAAGTTGAAAGATGCACTGTAAAATTTAATTTAGACCATATTGGCAACACATATTATGCCACCATAAAAAGACAAAGCCTAGTTTCAAAAACAAAAATCTCTTCATACACGTAGATTCACAGTTGAAACGAAAGTTTCTTTGGAAATATACATAATTTAGAAATTGTTGTCTAGGCTGATATCACATGACATTGTTATAATTGGCAAAACTGTGGAAGCCTTTAAAAGTACTGTTGTACTCTTGATAACAAAAAGTGTGCTAAGGGACATAAAATAGGTAGTCTACATGTGCAAAGATTGTACTAATAATGCGTATTAATGTCAATGACAGCAGTGATATTCCAGCCAAAACAGAAGAACAAAATGTCCGCTATTCTTAGAAGCCATTCATGTGTAGCTTCATTGACAGCTCAATTTCACTCACATCCAGGGCATCATTCAGCCTGTCCTGCGAACTTACTGTATGTCTGTGTTACACTCGATGTTAAATTCTGGGGAGCTCCTTCATGCATGTAACCATCTTATCTGCTGGTATCATAAGGGATCTTCACTTTACCCTTTCAACCTTCTGTGCTGTTGGTATCTTGTTATTTCATTGATTGTATCGGAAAAACATGGTATCACGAGAGGGGCGAACTTTGCCAGACAAAAAACAAGGGTCAAGGGCATATCAATTCACCCTGGGAGTATTTATTGATTGAACAGACACCTCGTCTCCCCAATAACGTTGCTTATGCTGATGTTGTTTTCTTGCTTGTACTGAAAACCATAGAGATTTATGAGCATCTGTCGGTGGTGTATCATTTAGCTCTATGTGAAAAACACAGGTTGTAAGTGAAAACGTTGCTTCTTTCCCCATCTGATGGGACCTATATAGATTGACCTGGTAAGCAATAGGCCTGTTTGATGTTCCGGCAGCTCAAAAAGGCTTCTCACCGTCCCTACTGTAAGAATTCATTTACTGTGCACCTGTTGAACTGCTGACATCACAGATCTTACACAGTCATGTAAGTGTCAGGAATTCTACGTGTGTATAATCCACCTTCGGGCAAAACAGTTTGCAAACGCTTTCTTTTCTTGTATTTATTGTGAAGCGTTAAAGGATTCCGTCTCTTTGTAAGTTGGTTTCTGCACTCAGAGATTTCTGCGAAGTTATCGTCTTTTTATACAATAGAGAATGCACCGAGTTGATGCTGTTCGTATGCGTCGCAAACCACTTTCGTTTTTGACTTAGAATTTAAGTGGATTTTCTTAATGCAAAAATGATCGGATACCGATTGAAGTGTCCACAATAACCATATATATTACTTGTTTCTTGACATCTTGAACAAAGGTTTTATTTTCTATAGATACTAATGAAAGAATGTAGTTAATCAGAAAATATGTTCTTTGGATAACGAAACGGAAGAACTAAATTGGACTGTCCCCTGAATGTTCAATGTGTAAGCGATCGTTTTTCTCGAAAAAAGTCATCTGATGCATCTGATGCAGTAGAACATTGAACCTCTCAGCTAAAGTAATCTGTAAATTTGAATAATTGATATGATGCAAGAGAAATAAAACACAATAATTGTAAAGAAGTAAACTGCGGAGGGAGAAATTCAGATGTCTTCCATTAGCGCTCAGTGGTGATGCATCCTGTCATGGGGAGTAAATTAATATTGCAATCAACATCTTTGCTCCTAAATGTCTGTGGCTGTGAATAAAAAAGTTGCTTATGAGGAAAATGAACGTATCTGATCGACAGTGTAGTGTGACAGAAGCAAGTGGAAATGTTAAGATTGCAGATTAAGGGATTACTGTGACGAATAATGGATACCAAGAGAAATTCCGCTTATTCCGAACAAGTGGCGCTCTACATGGTTATCCGCAACGGTTTGCTAATGTACCGATTCCACGCACCTGGTCGGTAGAATTACAAACATTGCACTCGAATTATTCAGACTACTAAAAGAAATGATTCGTGCTTTCGTGATTGATACATCGATCGAAAGAACTGTGCGTATTAAGTTTGCAATGACTGAAAGATAATATGGCTATGTTTTATCTGTAGCCACCTACTTCATGTTAGATTCATCAGTCTACTTCCACCATAAACCTTGAGGGCGAGCGTAGACAGTCGATTCTCCGTGTGCCATAAAAAGGTCCCATAAATAGAAGCAGCTTCTCCTGTTTGACACTTGCTACTTCTGCTGCTTTAATTTAAGGACATGGATTGCATTTTATAGTCCTCTAAAGAACTTCTCAGATGACACATCCGTCTTGTAGTTTATGGTTGTTTAAGTAAAATTGTAATAAAATTGTAAAATTCCATCTAGTAAAACCTACATTTTGTTTGTTAAATGGTCATGAGACACAATGTATGATATAATTGAATTGATTGCAATAGGTTTGGACTGGGTAATGTTGACAGCCGTTAGGATCTGTGGTCCACAACAGATGAAAGAAATGTTAAATTTATGATCAACATTTTCAGTTCTAAATTCAACAGTCCAAAAAATCTCAATGCAGTACATGAAAAGTGATAATTGCATGGTGCACAATTGCACAAAAGGCTTTTTCAAGTTTAAAAAAGAAACTCGATTTGCTCTGTAACCATAACAGTAACCATATTGTAAGAGGGTCTTTCACGGAGAAGAAGGTTTTAGGTAAGAATAAGAAGTTCCAATACAGCAATATTATTCCCTGTGTGAAGTCTATTTCCTGAAGTTCATATAAGGTTGTGAATAACGTTTCATTAACACTATGCTCAATCTGGCGCCCGTAATCAATTTACATATAAAGTCCATTCATTGCGGCTTTACGCGGAAATTGGATTTTCTGTCAGAAAAGTAGGCTCCTTGTAGATACTGTGTTTTTATTATCAAATTCATTTGATATTCTCCTACTTACAACGTGTTTTAAAGTCGTTTATAAATTGCGTACACAAAACATTGAGATTGAGCGCAAAGACCTTCATCACGAAAGCCGACGTGAAACACTACATTTTTGTGGTTAATTCGACTGAAGTAGTAGCGACTGTAAAATCTAGTGTATTTTTTAAAATTTCGCAAACACAAAGTAGTTTAATTCGTAAGAAATGTATATATGGAATAGCACGTGTCCTTAATCAGGTACAGAACATCAGGAACGGATGGGGGGGGGGGCGCTTTAGGGAACCTTGGCCCCTCCAACCCCTGTAAAAACAAGAATTTCAAGTCATTGCTGCCCCCTCCCTCCCGAACAGATTTCTAGACTCGCTACTGAAACATACAAATATCCAGGGAATAGAGCATTAAGGACATGGTGTTTTAATGGGTTTATACAGCATCCAAGCACCGGGCAGAATTGTTTACATACAGCTTAATTTGAATCCTTTACAACATTCTATTTTCATGTGAAACATCCCCTTTAACTTGATTCGATTTGCACTCCTGTCACTCCTGGAAAGGTTTATCACAAGAGATACAAATGTTTATATTCACAAAGCTGTGTCATGGTTTGAATAAGCAAGTTGCATGATAGACATGTAACACAGCGGCTACCAAGGCTGCAATTAAAACAGGAAAGGTTATCATGATAGAGAGGTAGTGTGGAAATCATTCCATAAATAAATGCAAATCTGGACTTCATTTACCATCCTTAGTAACACAAATACAGGATGTGTGTTCCTTTTGCGCTGTCACATGCCGGAAATCTGGAGTTTCGGGTGACCCTGGTTTCAATCAGAACATTCTCACAATTTTGTTATTTTTATAAAAGTGTGAATATCAGGTGATAAAAGCATACATATGGTAAAATTCATTATATTCTTGGTCAGGTTTGACATACATTGTCATAGTGTACCCCAAGGAAATCATTTTGGAACATCTGTAAAGATGAAAGGAACTTTACTATTTTGGACGAGTCCATCGCGTCCTTGCCATGAGATTGTCCCTCGTAGTAGTAATACTTTCACCACACTATCACTTCACATTCAAATTCTCATTTCGAATGGTAAGGAAGGGTACATTATATGATGTGACGTATGCACAAATGCAACCACTGTCCAATGTACATTTGTAACTCTGTTCATATTCGTAGTGGCGTTTCTTTCGTGTTTCACATCGTATTTATATATGAGTGTTTCTAACTCCATAGTGGTTTAACAGGCTTGTATATTGTCCATTTCATCCATATTCAAGTTGGACTAGGCTTTTAATGCACTTAAAAGTGTAAGAAGGTGTCTCACAGGACGACTTATCTTTGTGACAAATTGAATTTAACAAATATGATTTGGCCTCCTCTACACACGATGCTACGATCACTGATTAGAGGTAATTGAGTGAAGAAGGACTGGAGTAGACTAATGCTTTACGGCCCATAAATGCTCTTACATACAGTTTAACCTTTTTTAAAGTTCGATGAGCGTGAGTATGAAATGTCAATTTGACACGAACTCAATGATGAGGAGACCTTTTCCAAATGTGTGTGTGAAAACTCATTCTGCAATTTAAGTTAAATGCAAGATATCCAAATTACAATTTTTAGCTTCTACCCTTTGCCTGAGAAGTGTATATTCTTTAATTTGAATTTAGTACAATTTATCCACATTACAACATATCCTCCTAAGTACGAGTTCAATATTCAAAATCAATCGACTAAGATGTAATAACTATATGACTTTTGGTTTATAAAGGGTCATTAAATGGCACACTAGAGATTTGGACATTTCTTTGGAATTATTGACAAAGCCGAGATTGATGCGGAAAAGCACCGAATAACAAGACATAAATGACGAATAATTATGTGTTTACTCGACATTGCCAGTATTCAATGCACATGGAGGATTAAAGTCGTTTTCAAATATATTTTCTAGTAATTTATTACAAATAGAAGACACCAATTATCTAATGGGTACGACTGTGTATTCGTAAATCACCAAAACCCAGGTATGATGAAACATTTGGAAAGATGAGTATGTCAGGTCAAAGTGTTGGATCATATCCTCACATGAAACTATGGTTAGCGATACCAATCTATTATAAATCCACCTATTTCATGTTAAGATCAGTACAAATAGTTCTCGTTTTCTTTTATGCAGCATTTTTGCACTCTTCCTAAAATGTTCATAGATCTAAATGAAAGAAAACATTCAAGATACTAATTTGACTTGACTATCCTACATAGAGGCAATGTCGTGAAATTAGTCGTGATTTAAGACAGCTTAACCTTTTGGTCGGTGTGATCGACATGTACGAATGTTGCCTTATTTGGCTAATGAGCTTGAAATAATCAGCTACTTTAAGTATTGGGTGCTTCGCGAGACATAAATAATGCATATCTGCGGTAGATAGAGTTCGTCTGTCATATGAACAGACCAGCAGTTTTTATACAGAAATGAAGTCATTTTGTTTGTCAAATAAAACTCGATAAGACTGTGCTCCTTGGCGTTATTTTTTCTAAACAAGAGATATATAAAACGAACAATTCTTGTTTACGTTGTCTGTTATGTTGCTAAAGAACTAAAATGTAATATTTTTAAAAATAAAAACTAATTGCAGGAGACAAGATGAACATTCATCCGATAGATCGGCAATTGAACAATTGCGACATCATTTTCCAGTTGAATGTATTGGGAGTACAAGCATGAAAACAGGGAATAACTAGTATATTTGGTTAACAAGTGAAGTGTCAAGAGGGCGAAGTAAATACTACATTCGATAGATTAAAGAGTTATTTCAGTAGACAGTTTGCCATTTAGGGATGTAAGATGTTTCGAGAGTTATCAGAAATTTAATCCGAAATTTTGCTTAATTCAGTACAACAAGCACCACCATTTCTCATCTAAGCTTTGGGATCTCGAAACTCAAAATGAGTCTGTCCACCTTCCCGCACTTTGTATCACATGACTCATCAGGGGAAGCCATCTTTATCAACTTTCAAATCTGTAACAAATTTAAGTTTTTACACCATTTTTGCTGTATTTAGGTTATTAATTTCATAAATATTACTTGCCAGATTGAGAACAATATGGCAAGAACTAAAATGACTGCTCAGAAGCTGGGGAGCTGTGCTCATAACTCTGAACAGTCAGCTTCACCTGATGGGCTCAAAAACCCAAAAAAATGGATCTGAAGAATAAAACTAAGGGTGGTAAGGTTACAAAACAAACTAAACATAAGGAGAACAGTGTTGCTACTAGGTCTAGGTTGGCCAGGGGAGCTATCAGCTCAGCCCCAGTGTCTCTGTCTTTTGGACAGGGTTTGTTTGGTGAGGCCTTACAGTCAGCCAAGGCTGAAGGTACAAATTTGTGTGGAAAGTGACAAAAAAGGGCTAAAAGAGTTTGCAGAGACTCGGGAGTTTTGAAAGCTTTTGTCAAGGAATGTTCTGCCAGAGGGAAAAAACCACAGGAGCTGAGATCTAGAATACCAGGTGCCAAAAAATCATCAAAAAGAGTGGTGTTAGTAGACCGATCCAATCCTATTCACACCACGTTGCTCAACTTGCTAGCTAATCCCAGTCAGTTGGACCATTTAGTAGGCTGCAATCCACATAATGTTACAAGTGGTCCCAGCAAGAAGAAGGCCATACCATTGCTACTGTCACCAGCTTCATCAGAGGTGTCTCTGGAGAGACACAGTGACACTGAATTTGAGGCCGGTGGGCACAATGCAGATGTGGATCTGGAGCTAGAAGTTTCCCAGGAAGAGATGGACAGGTTGGACCACAATCAAGTGAAGGTGGCCAGTCCTAAAGTGACTGAGGAAGGCCAGAATGATGCCTGTGAAAGAGTTGAAATTTCTTATGATGATTTCTGCCAAGAGCAGAACTTGTTGGAAGAGGAATTAGCACAAAAGAAAAAGTGTGCACACCAGCTGCAGAATAAATTCAGCAAGGAAAAGGGGATAGCAGATTTGTGTGAACAAATCCATCAAACTGACCTGCAGATAGCCAGGATGGCCAATAGAGTGCAGACTGCCAAAGCAGCTTGCACACAGCCAGTACCAACACCCTCCACCATATTGCAGGTGCACTCTGCAGCTGTACAGGGGGAATCTAGTACCTCAAGATCCACCCTGCCTGAAGTGCACAAAGTACCAGAATGGCTGGCAGCAACAGGGCAGACAGAAGTTGGCAGTCTCCTGGATGAGCCTGGGGCTAGTCACCAGGGCAAAGACTCCAGTAAAAATCCTCTAACAGGGGGTCTTCTAGAGCCCTTCAATCCTGGCATAAACTGCCTCTCAAGAAGCGGAAACTCAACAATGAAGTGTCACCTCAAGGGCAGCAAAATGATTCACTTGGTGAGTCTTCAGATACTTCAACTTCCACATCTTCCGATTCTTCCGATTCAGAAGTTTTCAGTAGTTCTTAGTGTAAATGTAAAAGTAGGTGTAAGCTAAAATCAGGCATGTTTGCCAAACATTCAAATAAAATTAGAAAGCCTCAGAAGTGGCCCTACAACAACTTAGATTTACACTTTGTCCAGAACATACCCAAATTCATAGACCTTATGTTTGAGCAATTGGTAGCAGGTGAGTTATCTATCATCTGATGGGTGAAGTCTGATCTTGAGAAGCAGGGGCATGTTGCATTGCTCAAGCAGTTAGCTTATTGGAAGGTTAGGGGGGACTCAGCTGTTCAAATTCAAGTAGCTGTACACAGGGGTGCTGCAGATTATTGAAAAGGCCGAATCTTCCTGGGGATCAGACTTCAGGCTGTTGGAGATGCTCATTATGGGTGATGCCATCAAAAACACAAGAGGAGACAAGTTCTCAGGTAAAGGGGAAAAAGACAAGGGCAGCTCCAGGGAAGGTAAGAACAGAGTCTTATTTTGTAAGGCCTATCAATCAGGTAACTGTTCAGCTATGCTTAAAAATAATGCTCACACTGGTATGCTTGGTGACAAGCCTAAGCTGTTGCATCATGTCTGTGTGGTCTGCCTTCTAAAGAAGGGGAAAAGGAGCAGCATAGAGAAAAAATGGCAGATTGTCCTTTGTTTTCTGCCTGACTAGTTGAGGACGGGGAGCAATCCTATCAGGATGCTTTCTCATCTACCACAACAGAAGATTCAGTTTTGCACATGGCACAGCCCATAGCAAGTGAAACAGTTCAAATAGAGTTTGAGACAGTGCAGAATATGCAGGATATTATCCAGCATTATTTGGTAGATGAAATTGAGACTGGTCAGTCAGACTCCAAGATTTCCATTACCACACAGGAGCATAGGGTGGTCAGTCCAACAAATGTAGGCATTTCAGAGAAGCTGATATCATTTTCTCCAGTGCAGCAGGTTCATGCCACCAGGGTACCCAATGTTTTTGGCATGAGAATTCCAATTTTCTCCAAATGGAATTTGGACCTGCTGCGCAGTCTTTTGCACAAGGTGGCAGACTTTTTGCATTTTGGTTGGCTGATCAGCAGGGATAATTTCCCATTACATTCCAACCAAGTAGTTGATAATGACAATAGTGCTATTGGGCACAAAGGGGTGGTGCAGCAATATATTGAAACAGAGTTACAATTTGATGCCTTGTTAGGGCCTTTCAATAGCAACCCATTCTCTCAGCCCACAGCCTTGTCTCCTATCAGTTCCATACCCAAGTGGGATACCCAAGTGCAGGCTCATTATGGATTTAAGCTTCCCAGAAGGGGGGCCTGTGAATGAAGGCATAGACAAGGACAGGTATCTTGGGGAGCTTATATCACTCAGTTATCCCACAGTGGACACCTTTGCAGCTATGGTCAGGTTTGTGGGACCAGGAGCTCTCATGTACAAGAGAGATATGAGGTGGGCCTATTGGCAAATTTATATGTGTCCTGTAGACTGGCCTTTGCTAGGCTTCTCATGGGATGATGAGTTGTTTTTTGACATGGTGCTCAGTATGGTGCTCACTTCAGCAGTGTTTATTTGTCAGAGAGTCACCTCAGCAGTGGCATGGATCATGAACTGTCTGGGGGCCATTTGTGTTAATTATCTTGATGATTTCATAGGAGTAGCTCAGGGAGTTGAGCCAGCAGAGATTTTCAGTATCTGGGTTTCCTGTTCAGAGATTTGAACATTACAGAGTCCACATCAAAGGCTTGTCTGCCTTCACATTCTATGATAGTCCTGGACATTAGATTTAATACCATAGACATGACTATTTTGATAGATCAGGACAGAGTTGAGGAAATTAAGCTTATTATAGCTAAGTGGAAAGGCAGGACTAACTGCTGTAGAAAGGACTTAAAGTCCCTGATTGGCAAGTTGCAGTTTGCCTCAAAAGTTATCAGGTCTGGATGTGTGTTCATTGCCAGGTTGCTGGAAGCTCTAAGAGGTTTCCCTCAGTCTGGAGTACAGCCAGTACAGGCAGATGTTTTGTAGGATCTGTGCTGGTGGGATAAGGTGATGCCCTGTCTTAATGGGGCAATGTCCATTTGCAGGCAAATTTTCTTTGAGACCTCAGCTTGGATAGATTCAGACACAACTCTGGTAGGGGGAGGGGCAGTCTGTCAAGGTGAGTACTTTCATGCTAGGTTTCCTGAGTTCCTGGTGTGAAAGGTGCACATCATAGGTCATCTGGAGTTGCTGACACTGGTGGTGGCAGTCAAGGTCTGGGCAAAGGAGTCTGAGAATAAAAAATTCTTTGTGTGCCTGGACAACACCAATGCCATAGTGGCCATCAACTCAGGTAGGTCACATGACCCTTTCATGGTGCAGTGAGTCAGGGAACTTGCCTTCATGTGTGCAGCACACAACATCAAAGTCCGGGCCAAACACATTTCAGGTAAGCTTAATTTGCTTCTGGATCTCTTGTCTCACTGGTATCTATTGGATGCAGTCAGACAGGAATTCTGAGTGTGCACCAGGAGTACCATTTGGACAGAGAGAGTGGTAGAGGACCATTTATTTTTATTCACAAATGATTGGTGATCAGTGGTCTCACAAATTTTATTCCTTTTGTTTTGCAGTGGTGGAGTGGCAAACATTAAACCAGCAGTGCAAGGAGTTGATGTGGAATGGATTGGAAAAAGATACATGGCATAATGTTCATATCCATGTCAACACCTAACAGGAGTTTGTGCATAAGTTCCAGTTGCCTTTGCTCCCTCTGACTGTCACAAACATATGTTTGTTTGCCACTCATCTGTACATGTTAGGGAAGAAGTTTCCAACAATAAAGAACAATGTCTCAAGTTGATCTTGTTTTGCACAGTTGTCAGGCTACCTGCCCATTGATCAGCACAATATTTCCATATGGTACACTCTGAGGGGAATTCAGTGCACACTGCAGATTTTCTCATGCAAAGCAGACCCCATCACAACATCCATGCTGGAGAAGATGGCTCAATTTGTGGATCAGAGGCAGCCAGTTCAGATAGCTGCCTGGGCAGCAGTGTTGGTCAGCTTCTTTCTGCTTTTGAGAAAAAGCAACCTCATTCCCAATTCACATAAGAAGTTCTCTAAGAGGAAGCAGTTCATGAGAGGGGATTTTATGTTCCACCCTAGTAATAGCTAATGTGCATTGGTCTAAAGTGTGACAGACTGCTACTTCTTTTCCTTCCCCCCTGGTTCCCACCAAGAATGCTATTTGTCCTGTCAAGGCATTGTGGTGCTTATTCATGGTCACTCCCAACAGGCCACAGCAGCCAGCTTTCTCGTATTACTCCTCTGTAAAAGGGCCTTCCAGACTGTGTATGCTCACATATTTGCCAGTACAATTCTATATGAGGAAATGGTTAAGACAGGCAGGTTACAACCCTAGCAGGTTCAGTATGCATTCCTTGTGGCAAGGGGGGCTTCCCACATATTTAACCATACACTATCGGCAGAGGTGGTGCATCTCATGGGTGATTGGTCCAGTGACTGTTATAAACAGTACCTGGAGGACACTCTGAAATCTAGGATTAGTGTGGCTTCTGACTTTAGTTGGGACTTGTGAGCTATAGGCTCATGTATATATGTTTCTACTTCATTTTGCAGTGCCAGTGGTTAAGACAGTTCTAGAATGTTTGCAACAGGAATTGTACTGGTATAACCTGGGGTGGCCATTGACCAAAGCTCTGCTTTTCACCGATGAGATGGGAAGGATTTTTCAAAAACAAGACTGTTATATGGATGTGGACATCATGGAAGGAACTCAGTACATTTATTTAGAAGGCTTGATAGCCAGCTGGTTTAGAGATTTAAGTCATACTACCCAGGCATTCACATTAGTGGGTAGGCATTTATTGCACTCTTGGTGCACCAAGTTGTTACATAAGGAGTATATTTGGCAGTTCATCCACACAGTGGCAGCAGTTAATAGTGCCACTCAGTTGTTTTTAGGAACTATTATACCTTCTCTACTGGATTCTCTGGAACAGTTGGAAAAAATCAAGACTTTTAACTGGGTGATGTCTAAAGTCATCAAAGCAGTGGCAGACAAGGGTTTTGCAGTTTCTTACATTCCAGCCCACATCATGTTCATTAAGGAAGACAGACATTGGGGGTATGCCCCATATTACAAGGAAATGGGCACTATGTCATCATTTGCAGCACATTTTGTCTGCATGCTGTTCCTTTTCAAGTCAAACTGATCAAGAGGCAGGATTCTGACCTGCTGCAAGTGGTAGAAGGACTAAAGGACATTCCTTAATTGCCTGTCTACCTGTAATGGCCAGTTTCCAATAGTTTCTCTTCATGTGTAAGCAGCTATAAGCCAATCAGTATTGTAATTTAAATATTTGTTGCAATGTAATTGCTTTTAAGCAGGTGCTATTGCGCTGCTCAGTATTGGGTAGGATGATGTTTGATTGTTCTTTGTTATAGTGTTTTAGTCCATCTGGCTATAATTAGTGGATTTCACTGTGGTCTCCTTCAGGAATTGGTTTAAGGTAATTTGCAACTTGTACAGTTAATTGTCCATTAATGGTTTCATAAAAAGTTGTTGTAGTTTAAATAAGTAATTCACATTGTTTGCTGAGGTTTGCAGCTTGGCCCATAATTTTGTCAGCTGTTTTCACAGCTATTCAATCTATATGTATTTTAGGGCATAGCCCAGTTAGTGCTTAGTTGTTGTGTAGTCTCTTTCTGGGTGCATGCCTCCAGTTCCTCACTTTAGGGGAATTGGGACCAGTATGTGGGGAGAGACAGTCTCCAATTTTTACAATTACAGTATCTAGTTGTATTAGCCAGTTAAACACAATCAGTTTTAAATTTTTACTTCTTTATTGATTACATGTGCCAAGCAATACAGTTAATAAAGTTTTCAAACAATAAATGGGATGCTTGTTGTTTCTGAATTAAGCTGGAACAGCCTGGAAGAGCACTTCAATTATTTGCATTTACATATACTATTGTTTTCATGTAAGAATATTTTCAAACTATAAGAAACTTCCACACATATTGATAGAGCTGGCTTCTTATAATTGAGTAACTTTCAAATATCATAAATTGGTTTTTTGTCATCTGCCGTTTAAAAATGTTGCGACCATGTTTGATTAAAGCTATATTTTCCTGCGTATAATTTTTCATCCTTCTTTGCATGTGCTCGCAGACGATTCACACAGGCACAGTAAAGTACGCCCGGGGACATGCCGCATTGACATCACCGAAGCAAAGTTGCAAATGGAATTTTCGTTCCTTTCAAGTAAGAACTTCTCATTAAGTGAGCGCATCAGACAAGACTTAATTATGTAAATTACAATAATCAGTCTGATGAGAGAGTAGGATTTCGTGTTATCAACGCTGATCATCCAAATCTATTAGCAAGAGGTGAATTCTGTCTTTGTAACTACATACAAGTAGCTCTTTCATTGACGACTGGAAAATAGTACAATTAAGTGTTGACAATTACAAGCTGAAGACACAGATACAAAATTCAAGTGACACTTAGACTACAACAATTCCCCTTCAATTCAGAATCAAAAGATGAAGATTCTATTAATTTAGAACAATAGAATTTCACGCTGTGTCTTTTTGAGCGCCAGTGTGTGCAATGTGAAATCATTTTGTTTTCAAAGTTCCAAACAGGCTTTCCTGAGCACATAGGAAACTAGTTTTATGTGTACAAACAAAGTTGAAATCATCAGCTGTGGTGCCTTCTATCAGTAATAATTAATGAAAATTTAAACGATAGCTGATAAAAACTACATACGTAAGTTGCTGATTGTTAAGACTGTTACAGCGTCTATGATGTTGTTACTTTCAACACCAGGAAGACTCCTGTTTTTGTTAACTTTTGATATTCGGCCTTGATTACGGGATATTGTTATGAGCCAGGTGCTTTACCTGTGGCTTTTGACTTTTTCTACGCAGATGTACCTAGATACCTTCCAGATATTTCAAGGTCCAATCATATCTTGCTCAATCCGAGCCCCTCATTTTTAACCTTGTAAGCAATTATCGGCGTTATTCTCAACAAATAACAAGAAAGAAAACACAGGTAATCGTGGAAACAATTGGTAAAAGATATTTTACAGGTCTGCCCTTTGTAAGCATTTCCGAGTATTTCATGCTGATAACTCACAGCCCGTTTATTTCGAATGATTTAACAAATTGCTAAATATTCTTGTTGCAATCCCTTTCCTAAACAGTTTTTTCTCCTGGAAGACACAGCAATATGACTGTTATTCTTCATAAATAATTCAACTCAAAGTTAGAACTGTATTCATTATCTCAGCATGTTTGCTTAAGTATCTATTAGTAAATGAAAATGAAATCTTGGCAAAGATTTTGAAAGACTTTTAATCAAGCTGCCATTGATTATGTAATTTTTTGTTCACATGCAAGATTTCACGAAAACTGATCAATTAAATGCAAATTAATTTCAATGTGAAAAATGCGCAACATCCTGTATGTAAAATGTGCCGCGTTATAGACTACTATGTACATACTTGTATTGCTAAAAAGTAAGATCAACTCTTGCAATTTTATTCACAAAAATAAAAAAGTAGAATAATAACTTGCTGCATACGTACAGATATGTACATTTTAAGGAGGTATTTTTGTGCGTTTCTGTCCCTTCTGTTCGATAATTCAATGTACCACAGTTAAATGAAGCAAACAAAGGGCAACCAGCTCGTTTCTGGAGTTCTTAAAATGTAGAAATTGACAATGATTAATGAAAGGTTATTTTTCCTCTATGAAGCGGGTTCAAGCAGCAGCTACGTTTATTTCACATAATATATTGTCTGAAGCGTTTTACATCAATATACAGATTCTGTCTTGTATACCACGTATCCCTGGAGTTTACATGTCTCCTAAATCAACATAAAAGAATGAATATATGCAATCGAAATAGAAGAGAGAATTTTCAGGATACGTTGGTAACTGTTCAGTTCACTTGCATTTGCTGATGTTCTGAACGTTAGTAAGTTAATTTTACATGCATAATGAAGGGAATTTCTATGCAAATGGTTGGATCCTCTATAATGTAAAGTCAATTTTTTTACTGACAAAAACTTGTTATGAACAAATCACAAAGGCAACTTGCAAATATTGTTGTAAAGTAAAAAGCGCCGTTGGTTGTCTTATTACTTGTGAGAATAAAATCTTACAAGTGCAATTGAGATGCATAGATTTTGCCTATCAGTGTACTCACAGCCTATGTCGTCTAGACAACTTGATCTGTTCAGGTTTCGTTATATGAGACGACTTGTATCAAGGACCCCACCACAACCATTATTCTACTTGCTTATTCGGACAGGCACACATTGTTGAGCTGAATGCCCTCTATCTGGCATTCAGCTTTCTGTTTTCACAAGATTTTTGCATTGATTTCTGACCTGATTTCTGAAAGTTCAGGCAAGGTGCCAAGGACGTCACAAGACAAGCCTGGCCATCACATGACAGACAAAATGGCGGCATGAAGCTCGGTACACCGATAGATTATCTCCTTGTTTTACTAATAATCTGTAAACACTATCTAGTTAGACGGGCAATATAGACTACACGACACAAACCTTATTGTATTTGTGAAATTTAAAGAACCTCACGCTAAATACATTCAAAGTCAATTTTATTTACAAAGGGGTAATAATGATATCAATATCTTTACCTCTCACCAATCAAACTATAAAACACGAAAAATACGATCAGAATACGTGCGGGTGGAATATTTTACCGGGCAGAATTGATATCACACTTTACAAATATTTTTTCTGCATGAGTAATACAAATGATTTTATATCCCTTGTGTATGAATGTGCAAAATGAACATTTGAATTCATCATATAAAATACCACATTCGAGTGAACACAAATAAAAGCATTAACTACCATAATAATTGTATGTTTTTTTACCAAAAGACTAATTAGCATATAATTAAGTCAACTGTATGGTTCATGTTATGTGCCTGGAATAATGTAACAGGTTTATGACACTATTACAAAGAACAATTAAACATATTGCTATGTTATCGGTATAGTCATTTATTTATCTCCACTAAAACTGACCTTTAATAATTTTTTCTTCTCATTAGGAATTTGTGATTTCGTAAATTTTGATAATATTTTTCCAACATTTTACTTTTACTTCTTAATTACTAAACACCTCCAACATATAGCGATTATTGGAGTTTGGTCTATCCTAAATTAACTCCATCGAATTAATACTGCCTAGATTCTTTTGTTACTCACCCTCAATTACTAATTAACGTTTTAATTTCAGAACTATTTTAACTAATTTAACATAAACAGAACATGGCATCATTCAATTTTACGATTTTTACCTGCATTTCTTGTGTTACATACTGGAGTTAACAAAACAGTTGTGGTTTAATAACATTACTAGTAGTAGCCTGGTCTGTAACGAAATATCTAGATATTTTGAACTTTTTTTTCTATGATATTTTGAAAGCATCAAATACATCAAATACATCCTTTTACAAATATATTACATTTCTCGAGTGCTTGAGTGCTCACGTATTTCGCGTTTTCCTGTCATAAGATCTAAATTCTTCACAGTGACATTGACCTGATGGACAAATAACTGATCTGCAAACTATTTACACAACTCAGATTGCACTGAAAATTCATTTAAAGTGAAAATGAAACGTAGACCTACCAGAAACAGGGAATTCCAATTTGATATTTGTTGTGTGGATTCAAACACGAACAACATATGTTCCACTGGATATCAATAGAACATGAATATCAAATACTGCAAATTAATTTGATTCTGACCATAACTCCATGCTAAAATTATTCCCTGGTGAAGTCAATTCATTTCAGCAAATATTAAAATTTGACATTCACAATGTTGTTTCCTAATTGTTGTGTCCAGAAATATGAATCTTCTGCTCACCATCCCGTATTGTTATAGTGGTTCCGAACAGCAACAGCTTCGCCATATAGCTCTCATAAAATCAATCATTTCAAATGATTTCCACTAATTTGGCACACAAGGCCTGATTAAATCTGTGGAACTTCAACCGAGTTCGGAATGAACGGTTCATTTTCACTGCAAAAACATCAAATACAAACTGTAATGTAAGAGAATAAATTTGCCGTTGTAACGTGCTCATCTATCCTCCCTTCAAAACCCACCTCCCCGGATAAACCAGCACAGGTTCTGGGTGTGCTCAACATACCTCCCTGGTTAATCTGGCACAGGTAAAGGCTGTGCTCAGGAGCCTCCCCCATTCCATGCAGCCTCCCAGTTAAGGGTACCTTATCTGGCTGCTTGAATAGCACCTTAAGCAGCCAGAAGCCTCCTCTCCCCTAACCCCTTATGCCCCTTAACTCTGTGGCCTGGTGCCTCTGGCTGCTTAAGGTGCCATTCAAACAGCCAGATAGGGTACCCTTAACTGGGAGGGGTTTGGGGAGAGGGGCCCCTTATGCCCCTTAACTCTGTGGCTTAAGGTACCCTTAACTGGGAGGCTGATTGGAATGGGGGGAGGCTACTGAGCACAGTCTTTACCTATGCCAGATTAACCAGGGAGGTATGTTGAGTACACCCAGAACCTGTGCTGGTTTGTCCGGGGAGGTAGGTTTTGAAAGAAGTCAACTGAGCACGGGGCACCTGCAACCGGTGTCAAACGGCATAAAACTCGTTTGTTCCCAAATTTATATCAAAATTTCCTCTTCTGCTCCAGGCTAGCTTGGCATTTTGTTTTGAGGAAATAGTCTACTAAGAAACAAGCTGTTGTAAAGGGCAGTAATATTTAATGGGCTACTAGCTAATGATTATCATACTATCTCATTGCGCATTAGAATACAAGATACACACTTGACCATGAAAACTTTCTTATCTCATTTCTAGTTTATTGCAACATTTTTGTCAAAAACTCAAAGGTTAATAAATTAAATTTGACATTAGTATTTGCATCTTAAAATATTTGATGTAACATTGTCCAATTTATGCCTTTTGAAAATATGTTATTTTTATCTATTGTTCGGTAACGCAATAATGTTTATTACCGTTGATTATTACAAGCGTCGTTTTGGATTAAGTCTCATCTCATACATTTGTTCATAAATAGGAATTACATCCTCTACAGCCTTTTGAACTTCAGTGGGCAGATCTTTTAACAGGGGTAATACTGTTGTAGTTTTCGGTAGAAATTCTGCAGATTCAGTTGCAAGCTTAACCCACGGAATCCATTCCTCAAATTCTTTGTATTGCTCATCGTCTAGGGGGCGCCAGTGTACCATGGAATCCTGATAATCTATTTCCACAGCTTCGCAGTACAGTCTCAGGGTCGTTTCTAGAATTATGAATCCTCAAGACATTGGTTTTTTTTGGAATAATAATTTTGGAATTAAGAAAATTATACTGAGGCAACACGATGAATCCATTCTGCAGTTTCAGTGTGTGTGGAGTGCAGATCGTGAAATGACTGTAAAAGTTCATGTTGACCGCATTCAATTCAATTGTTGCAGGGCGCTAAACTTGTGATAGTAATTTCATGTACTAAAATAAATTTGGCAGTTCCCCCGATATTGACGGACTGATTTGCTTCTTTTCTGGAATAAGGAATAATACTCCTCTGCTGCCAGGATCGGGGGTCTGGTACGAAGGTAAATACTGCCTAATCATTAGGCAGCAATAAGGTAACACAGACTACATATTTTGATACGGGTCAATGGAGAGAAATTGACATCAATTTTTTTATTTGCAAGCTTCATGGAAATGTAAACAAAACTGGACAATCCCTTGCACAGATTCATATCTAAAGAAGTTAAAGTTTTTGTACATGCATATATCTCCATTCAAGCAACTAAATGACTGAATGGATATGTGCGTGTACAAAAACTTTAACTTCTTTATATGCAAGGGATTGTCCAGTGTTGTTCACATTTCCATGATGTTTGCAGACTGAAAATTTGATGTCAATTTTTCTCCATTGGGCCACGTTTTAAAAAGCAGTCCGTCGCTAGCGAATTCAGGAAGTATCGATTTCCGTATCACACCCCTGAGGATGACAAGGTGGCGGAAAAGTTCCGTATTTTAACATGACAGTTCAGCGTACCATCACAGAATTTAGCCATAAAATCGCATTTACCAACTTATATTTTTTATTCCTGTCTGTTATCCCCATCGCAGTTTTCAACTGACTGCAAAGAGCAATTCATTTGTTTAAATTTTGTACTGTACAAGTTTACCTGGGTCCTTCTGTAGATCATCGGCATCGACAATGACAGATTTCTGCTCCAGTTTCTGAGTAACATATTCCTACATCTGGTAAAGCTCCTTGTAACTCGACTCATCAGGACGAAATCCTTTAAATCCTGGTACCAAAAGCACAAAAACTACTGAATATTAAATTGTTTTTGTAAAGTTAATGCGTTAAAAGGTTCATTTATCTCTCTTTACTTCATTAATAATAGTCAGCACGACATCAACTGCGCCTTGCAAATAAACCAGCTTCACTGTATTCACAAATTGAAACCTTGATGAAAGGGACACGAAAAGCCGACGGAGCCAATTAATCAGTTGAGTAAATAGGGAGTTTGTAATGAATTCTTCCTGTGCTGTTTATTTTGTGTAGCATCAGTACACGGAATTTGTATCAGTTTCGAAACGTCTAGAACAAAAGAGAGGACATAAGAATTTCACGCTGTACTTTTGATGCGCCATTGTTCCCAAACTGATACGAATTCCGTGTACTGTTCTTGTTTTGAAGGCAGCCCATGATTTGACAAGAATAAGGAAATATACAGCATTTTATTACATAATGTTGTGGAGTTCGCTCTCGTGACGGTAGTAGATCTTCTTCGTATGGTGCAACGTTATATTGTATATAACATTGTATAACGTCTATTGTGTAATGGATTTATGTCTCAAAGCACTCAGTTTGC
>JBCAUI010004685.1:0-10255 GCA_038406195.1 Haplosyllis anthogorgicola
TTTAACATTGTGTCAATGGGACTTCCAGTTGTCATTATGGATTTACATAAGGCTCTTCCATCATTACGAGATTTACATCCTACAACCTGTACTTGTTCAGTCGCCCAGCTCGTTAACAAAATACTAGGCCTAATGTCATTGACAAAACTATAAATAATGATAACAAAAAAAACCTTCCAAATCCTGGAAAACATAAGATTCCTTCAAAAACAATTGAATTAAAAGTTAATCAAAACCCATTAATTGCACTGTGTGAAGTTTAATTTTTTAGTTCTCATCACAGAAAATTGACATCTAAATTTTCTGCTATGAGAACTCATTGCTTTGACCAATTGTTTTATTTTTGTAAAATAAAATTCAGTTGAACAGCTATTTTGGCTGTGTAAATGTGAACCAGTCAAGTGGTCAGGATGTCTAAAATAAATGTAAATGTTTGCTCTTCTCATGCAGCACAGTCATTTTCGGTGCCAAGGATAAATTTTATTCATATTTGTTTGTATTACACATTTATTTTGGCCATCATGTTTTGCCACATAAATTTAGCGTTGGAGATGCGAAGTAAGATCAGTGTCTATCATTTGTCTCTGGGAAAGTTTGACCATTTTTCTAATGGCGAAGACTATTGACAAAGCTAAAGCGATCTATCAGCTCATAATCTGTGACATCAATCAGAATTTGACGTTCTGTTGAATTAAAGACTAGATATCGCAGTTAATTTCTCGGCGTTAACTGGATTGAACCGGGTTTGTTCTGCACATTCGGGTTACTTTGTCTTGACACCCTCTTCACGCGCTGTATCTACCCTGTGGAGCGTGCAAGCTTGACAGGCTGACAAACTTAAGTGTTTTCTGTACACAGAAATGGAATCATTTTGGAAACTAAGAGAACAAAGAAGAGAACAAAAGAATCACGCTGTGCTTCTGATACAAATTCCGCGACATGAGTGGTGGTTAACATAAGCGCGCTTCTTTCTATGTAAGATATATTAATTGAGCACTATTTGCTGACAGTTTAGAGTCGGGATAGTGATGCTATTTTAAATCTGTTTTGCTTGAGCGAACGCACTGGAAACTAATATGGTTTGACTACTGCCCTGCCGCGAGAAAACATAGTGAATTCCACCCCAAGTCCGCGCTTCCAATAGTCCGTATGTTAGCCTTGTGACAACCATTTAATTACTTGCCACTCAGTACACAAAAATGGTATCAGAACTTTGACTCTATACCTTATGGAAGCTCCTTTATACCCTTATGTACACAATTGATACGATGTCTGTGTAATGTTTTTACAAGGAAATGCCAACTGTGATGAAATATTTGTTGCTGTTACTACAATGAATATGGTACTGCAATGTAAATAGCAAGTACATGGATGGAATTTACCGGAAAGAGTCAAAAACAGATCCCAAATATGATCCTCAAAGCTGTTTCGGAAACAAATTACTTTGAACCTAAGAGTATTAAAAAAGCATTATCCCTTTTGTTGAGTGGATATAAATTGAATAATCAAAAGAGCAAAGATTTGCACTTAACAGTGTTGTAGATCTGGGCAAAATTTCGGAATTGTCCGAAATTACTTTGTCACGAACCAAGCAATGCGTAATTGCTCACCTGACTTTTTACAAATCGAACTTGAGCTGCAAGAACTGGAATAGCAAAGGACATAACATTCAAATTAACAGTTTAGAAATTCACTTTGAAAGCATATAAATTATTAACACTTTATATTTACTGTGTTGCACTGAAAGGTAACATAGTTCAACTGCATTTAGAGTTATTTTACTTTTGAATTTCTTCTTTCCTCGTCATAACGATAAAACGTGGTGTTTATTTGCAGAACCACAAAGGGAAATTTAACATACAGCATGGCTGGAGTGAGTACTGCGGTGGGAGTGCCCCCGGACGGTGGTCACGGTTGGGTGATTGTGGGCGCTTCGTCAATAGTGTACGGACTTAGTGGTGGAATATTTTTTGCTCAAGGTAAGCTCGATTTAGTTACATTGTTCACGCAGTTTCATGAAAATTAAATGTTGCCCGCTGAGAGATTCATACCGTAAATGTCCGAAATAAGCCGCATGCGGTAAGCACCAATTTTCAGGGGTGCGGCTTATTTACAAAATGTCTTTGGCCAAACTATCACAAGTCAGATTTATGATATTAATTAATAAATTTCTGGAAAAACCAGTCGGATTTATTACGTTATTTGATAACTTGCTGTAAAAAATAGTGAAATAGTTACAGAACATTGAAGAGGCAATCACTTTAATCAAAAATACAACTAATATCAAAACATTTGCAAGTTATGATTTCCAAAGTTTGTGTAAATTTGTGCAAAATGTTCCATAAAACAGCTGAAAAAAGGGGGTGCGGCTTAATTAAGGCATGTGGCTTATTTCGGACATTTACGGTATTTCTTCAGTAACACATGTAGGTATTGTTGTGTTATAACAATAACGTTACCGACTGTTTCAAGACAATTTCTTTTTTCAAAACCCCGATGATTAAATGTATGAATGCGTAATGAAAATGTAAAAAATGATTGAATAAGTGGAATTAGTGGTCTAGCGAGTAGCCTATTATTAAAAAAGAGATAGGGGCACCTGTACCGAATCCTCTGCCAAAACGGAAAAACGTTTGTAAATTTTGAAACGATCAACTTATTTGAAATCTTTTTACAGAATATAGATAGTTGCCTTTGTGTGGCACAGTTCGAAAGTCAAAATTTTACAAACGTGATTCGGTACATGCACCCCTTGTAGACGAATGAGGGAATGCCTTCTGATACACAATAAAAGTATGCTTTCGATGATATACGTATTACACTTCCTCTGCAGGTTTCCTGTATTCAGAATTCTTGAAATCATTTGGAGCCAGCGAAGCAGTGACAGCATGGGTGTGCTCCATAATGACGGGCCTCTGCTTGCTCAGTGGTAAGTTGAACTTGTTTAATATTTCTGTTGTAAGCTTTAAACTGATTTCATTTATGAATTTTCTTGCATGGTCTCGCCCTTCCCAACTTTGCTGAGAATGGCTGAACCGCTGTGAAGGACCTGGAGAGAGGAGACCATCATCCGCTGCTGGCATTTACACTCAAAGCATGTGTATCTTCAAAATTAGATGTTGCCAAGAACCTTATATTAACTGGCTACTTCCCATTTCTATTTACAGCCTTTCCGAAATCCTTTTCCTTCGATGACACAACATCAAGAGGGTCGGTGGTGCCTAAGCTGAGGTGGTCGCGGGAAGCAGAGAAAACCTACACTAGTTTATCAAGCAAAACAAAAGCCAACGAGCTATGTTATGTCGTTACCAACACGAAAGTAGTGCAATTGACAATGCGATACTCGTTGAACTCTTAACTGTGAGTCGGTCATCTTCATGCCTTTCCAGCGATGGTAAGTGGGTGGTTCCTGGACACGGTCGGGCATCGTACCCTGTGCATCGTGGGCAGTTTCCTGGCCGGGGCGGGCTTCATCATCAGCGCCTTCGTCTACGACCTGAGGCTATTCTTCTTCACCTACAGCGTCACCATAGGTAATGTATTACGTAAAGGTGAAAAAAGACAGGTAACGTTTTATACAGTTGGAATACAAATAGTGCGTGAGTAAAATACATGTATCACACTATGATATGGTACTGTTTTCGTGAATTGCAATAGCAAGCTAATGTTTACTCTGGTTGGGTGCACTACGCTGTGTGTGCAGCACCCGAACTTAGTGTAATGTAAATTTTGATAAACTCTAAGAAAAGATGTTAGGTATCAGATTATTTCAAATAGGCTTGCTTTTGTGAGACAGTGTACTCTGAAGAGCATTACGAAAGCTAACTATGCAATGAATGCATCTAATGCATACATCTAGAGTACCTTCTGCACAGGTAACTTATTGTGCAAGCTGGTCATCAGATATTACCCAGTAGTCAGGAAAGATCTCAATATAGCCCAACGACTGGACTTGCTTTTGGTCAATATCCAATACCAGTACACAAAAATCGTATCAGAACTTTAGCACGGTACCTTACGGGAGCTCCCTTATACCTTACGTACACAATTGATGTGATTTTTGTGTAATGCTCCTTGCTTATGTTCAATCAATTTTTCAATCGAATTTCGCTGCAGGTATGGGCCTAGGTATACAGTATATCTCAGCGATAATGATCCCACAACTCTATTTCGACAAGAAGAGAGCGATAGCTACGGGTATAACAGTGAGTGGAGCGCCCGCTGGTGGAATGATCATGACGCCTTTGATCCAGTATTTTATTGCGACTGTGGGTTGGAGAGCTACAATGATGTTGGTTGGAGCCATAACGCTAAATGGTTGTGCAATGGGTATTCTGATGGTGCCACCATATAAACTAAAAAAAGTGCCAAGTTTTCCTGATGTGAAAAATCTTGAGCCTCCAGAGCCTAGACCTCTAGCCCGACTTAAGGTTGACATGGGTTCGGTCATGCTTCAAAGTATTGAAAATATGAGATCAGCCATCAGCTTAGAAATGAAGGACTCAGAAGCCGAAACAAAGTGCCAAATGTACGCCAAGAAACTTTCCAAAATATTTGATATCTCCGCACTCAAGCGAGTCATAACCTTAGTGGTCCTTGGGAACTATTACCTCTTCGGTTTGGGGTATGTGGTACCATTTGTGTTCTTACCATTATATACTTCTCAATTTGACATTGATCCCACAACCACCGCCACAATATTCTCCGTGATGGCTGCTGCGGACTTCCTTGGGAGAATCATCCTCGGAGTCCTTGGTAACTGTGAATGCCTCAACTCAATACACCTGTTCGGAGCCTGCTCCATAATGCCTGGAATCGCTTGTATTCTGTCAATATTCGCCAATTCTACACCATCATTCTACGTCTTTGGGTTCGTCTTCGGCTTCAGTGTTGGTAAGTGTGGATTACGAATGCAAGTACATTAATATATCGCAAATCATTTTGAAATCAGATCATGAAATTGCTATTAAAAGTTTAGCACCCCGCAACAACTGAATTTCATGCTGAGGTCTTTCAATTCAATTATTGCGGGGCGCTTGACTTTTTTATTGTAATTTCATGATCTGGGCTAGATAACTTTTCCAGTTCGCAAAAATACCCATTTTCTGAACAATAGAAATTCAAGCTGTTATATGTATTTTTCCTTTTGACTACAGGAGGATGGGTGTGCATATCAACCGTTAGTCTTTCTGAATTACTTGGGGTAGAAAACCTGGCCAAATCGTACGGTGTAATGCAAATTGCGGGGTCAATGGCTCATTTTACTACATCTCCTTTACATGGTGAGTCAATTCTTTGTTTTTTATCGTAATAGCTGAGATTTTTTGATCCACTTAGGTAAAAAAGACTTCTATCCTGTGCTGTTTACCCATACTTGGGTACATGTACTTCCTTTTTCCAATCGTAAAATTTTATGTACTTTATTACTTTATCGTAAACCTCTCGTAACTCTCTGTTTCAGCTTTGATGATGGAGGCCTCAGGCAGTAAGCGTGTTCCTTTCATATCAGGTAAGATTTAATTTATAATCAGAATATGTTTATCGCGACGTAAATGCATTTTGTTATTAATCTCAAGGTGTTTAAAATATTGCAGTCTAAAAAAGTTTGGAAATTGTACCCGCATCAGTTTGGTAGTACTGCAGAGAAATTTCATTCCCTTGTAAATGGGCTAGGCACCTTCAAATTTCTTTCAATGTATATCTTCATCTTCATTGGAAATTAGTTATAAGACAACTGCGTCATCCTTTTCCAGCTGGAATCTGCATGATCCTTGGGGGATTAACACTCCTCCTGTACTACCACACCTGCTTCCGACGGTCGTCACACAAACAGTCGTTTGAAAAAGACGAAGAAAATCCCGCTGAGTTCAAGGAACCTCCAAACATAGTGCTTACGCTACCAACAGACAATCTACAACCAGGGGAGACGGAATCTTTGTCTGAAGTGGCCACTGTTGCTTAAATTGCTCAAACGAGTGATCTTTACCATTCAGTATGAACTGTTGCACGACTTGTTGACGATGATTATTATTTTTCTAACATATCTGTTCAAGATGAGTATTTTTAAATGTATGTGCCTCGAGTCGTAGATGTACAGATTAGGATACCTGGTGTTGGTTTCACCTTGAAGGCCACAATACACAAACAATATAAAGACTGGGGAGATTCCTCCCAATAAGACATTGTTTGATTCGGTGATACCAAAAAGTATTATCATTTGTGTCTTAACACACAAATGACAGTGATGCACGTTGTATACTTGCATTGTCAATTGTATTAACTCTATATTGTAATTGCCCAGTAGGGAACGAAGTGTAGCTTGCATTTATTGCCAGTCAGATGCTGCCACAATTGTGTGGCGGTAGAATTTTTTGTACTGCAGTGCAGCTCTCAATCACACAATTTTAATCATAAAATTGCATCCTATAAAATACACTTTGTATCCTACTGCGGTAAAAAATGGTACTGGGTATACATGTATGGGAATATTGCGCGTCCATTGCAGATATGCCAATACAAAACATAAAGAAGCGATGTATGCTATAGGTATATTTATTCAACAGTATGATGTTTTATTGATGTCGAGTGCTAAGATGCATGGTGAATATTTAAAGTTATCGGTGAGATCTGTTTGCAATACATAGATACATAGACCAAGTTTCGCAATTGCATGACAGTGATAGATCTTACAAAACCGGTGATTTGCAGACTGTGCAGAAAATCATCACAAAAGCGGGTAATAGACCATTGCTCACGGTTTTGTAGCAGACACAAAACGGCGTGTTTTAACGCTGTGCAAACATTTATAAATTAGACCCCAAACATGTACCCAACGGGCTCTGTAAGGGGATGCTAACCTTTTAATCATTGAAGTTGTATCATTTAAAATGTATTAGCAGGAACAATATGTATGAGCTTGGCTTCTGATTTTTGCCAGTGTTTGTGCCATTGGCATTTTATGCAACGTTACCAGGGAACATTATATATAGTGATATCCGCGTTCATTCCCTGCGTTTATGCTGGACATTTTAAAATGCGTCAAATAACCATCTATGTTAAAGCATGCTTGAACGTCACTTTTTAATATTTAATAAATTTATTATTGTATAAAATAAATGCGTCTCCTGTGTTTTATGTTGCAAATTTATTTTGCATAAAATGTATACCAGCTCTTGGCTTTTCATCCGCAATACAGTTAAAAGCAGAAATTCGTACTACACATAAAAACACCGTTATTCACTAAAACATCAAAACCAAAGTACACGATGCTTCCCTTTATCTTTAGGAGCAATAAGAATTCGTGATCGCATCGCTCGTTTTGCGTGAAACCTGGCAACTCGGAGGTTAGAATTTATGAAATGTTAAAAAAAAGCAAACGGGTGAGCACAACGTAATACATCAAATGTAACTGTTGTGAATAGTTCAGGGGGGAGGAACGGCCGTGCATGCTTATGAGCTTTTTGTTTACACCTGCCATCTTGATTTGATTTTATGGATAAATCCACTAAAATCTGTATAAGTATTAGGCATCATTCAAATAGATGTGTACTAAGTGATGCTTATGTATATCCTCTTTCACTTGTATTTGTAATTTTGTAGTTATAGCCTATAATAACTTAGATAATGTGGTTGAAAGTTACACACCCAGGACCCAGGAAAATATGAAGCTTACCTCACCTTGGCTTAGCTTAGCTAAGCTCCAATAGTAAACATACACAGGGAGTTTACATGCTAGCATGGGACCTAACTGAGCTTTGATGCAAGCATGGATGTTCCCCCCCCCCTGTAGTTATATCTTGGTGGCAGCAATGAATAGGGATAGTGATCACAAAGGTTTTCACTCCTACCCACTTGAATTCGTTTTGCATTTCACTTGATGCATGTGTACAATAGATGACTGGAAACGTGACAGATAGTCGTGAATTTTATAAGGACAAAAGGTGGCTCTCAAAAATTCCAGTCTGAAGTCATTTTCACAAGGCCCTATTACTCATTAAAAAGCATGATGCAGTATCCACCAAATTAAATGCAAACGAAACTTTCAAAATATGGAACTATAATTTTCCTCATATTGAAAAAAAAAACCATTCGAAAGAATGCATGCATGAGTGATTTAATGTTGTTTGTCGTCTGTTAAACATTAATTACATATTATCTTCTTATTGCCAACGTCCCTTCAGCGGGACTATCAACAAAAAATATTTTAACTCGTTAACTTTGATATAAAAAGTGGTAACTTAATAAAAAATTAAATGCGAAGCTATTTCTTTAAAGTTATATTTGTTTAAGGACGCCCACGAACTGTTGAAATTTATGCCACTGTACCAAAACAGAAGTTCGCATAATAGTAACATACCAGATCCTTGTTACGATCTTTTTGATTTAGGACATTAATTGCAAACCCCATGCAAAGCCGTACAAACCCCTGACAACAATGAATGCGTTTTAAAATTTGCACAAATTAATACACAAGTGTTTTACCCACTTAAACTTGAATCTGTTCCTCTAGATATCATTACAAATTATACGCAAACCAGCTGGCTAAATGGTCTTCATTTTAGATCTATCTCTATGTTAAAAGCCGCTGGCATTGGATGCATCAATGCCATCTGTAATTAAAGTTATTAAAGGTCAATTCAATTAGACATTGTCTCCATTTGCAATATAATTATACCCTTAAACATGTACATGCTGTGTGCGGAGACCCTTAAAGAGCACACTATGGCTTTTCGCATAACCATAAAATGATCATAATTTAGCCAGCTGAAACAATACGGACTCTTGATCCTTAGACTAATGCCAACTTGCTGGTAATAATATGTGGCAGCAAAAAATGTTATCAAGATTGCTGAGTGAAATTAATATAATTGAACTTGTAATTACTCGTAGATTAACATTCCGTTCTATTGAGTACTTCCATGCAGGATAATTCAACCCCCTTTTAAGTAGAACGCTGAAAATCGGATCTCTTCTCAGACACGAATTCTGCTGAGAGTTCCTGTTTTAAAAGCAGGATACAAAATTTCCCATGTAAAATTTCCTCACTCAGGGGTTTCGATATTTGTCATAACTGGGGGATATAAATACAAGTTTACTATTTATAAAGTTTGTAAACTGTATAAAGTGTTCATATGGCCAGGAGTTAAGAATGCGTATGCACTACATGCAAAACATAATGACTGGACCACTATTACTTTCAACAATTGTCATCTGTAGTTTCTTGCAAGGTAGGTCAAATAACATTTTCTATATTTTTGGTTCAGGTTTTGCTCATTTGCTTTTAAAATATGATTTTTTAATAAAAACTTTGCACAATTTCTTTCAGCGCACTGTGATACAGATATTCGCTACAATGTATCGGATCACATGCTTCCAGGGGAATACAATGCAGAAATGATGTATTATGCGATGGCCGAAGGTATTGTTTCCAAGTTATATGACTAAACTAAGTTCCTATGCGGGGACTTTATCGGTAAATCTTTTTTCCAGCTGGCAGGATTTATCATTCAATTTTGAAATAACATTTATGTTGTAAATTTCTACGCCGAGGTAGCGATGTCTGAATGTTTCCAAAATGAACATTTATTTTAAATTCATTTATTTATTTCTCTTTGATTAATTCACACAATTCGGTCTAATAAAGTGAAGATTTTACCTGTTACATTCATTGGCTTAGTATTGGGAAGTCCAACATGTCATCATGATAATCACCTTGTGATGGAAGGATGACTATATTCCTAAAGCATTATTTGTATTGCAATATCTGTAATGGATATCGTTCATATTGTTATGTTTTGTTTTTTCGTTCAGCGTGGCCGTTGAACGACACCGATGAGATCCCCGCCGCCTCTGATGGTCGTCCCGGCAGTGCGACGGACACCCACAGTTGCGACACCATCACGTCGGTCCCGTCCCACCTCCGCAGCGCAACTCACATGTACCCGCATGGTTTGGGGCAATTCTATCAGAAGTACACCGAAGCGTATGGAATCCCAGTATTAGGTTGGTAAAACGCATTTATGTTTTATTCTACTGGTACAAGTTTGGAGTAATATGCGAAATGGACAGCAACCTCAAAAGCAAACAACACTCAGGCAAAGACAATACGACCTCGGTTCTATTGAAACTTGAAAGTAACACTGCTAATCTGAAGCACAAATCATTAAATTTCTGTCAATTTTATTGAGCTGAATGCCCTCTATCGGGCATTCAGCTTTCTGTTTTCACCAGATTCTTGCTTTGATTTCTGACCTGA
>JBCAUI010004696.1:0-10254 GCA_038406195.1 Haplosyllis anthogorgicola
AACTGGAACCATTTTGGACAGGGAATTTGGTCTCCTCTGGCTAAAAGAAATACTATTTATGTCGATTTAGGCTTTTTTATATGAAAATAGAATGATCCGGGATCCCATTCAATAAACAAATGCATTTCCAATACAGATATTGAAGTTAACCCTTTAGTATCTATTTCTTAAAAGAAAAGCCACAGAAAAAGCCACTTCGCGACAATAATCAGAGTAGCTGAACCTTATCATCAAAATACGTACGTTACACAAAAGTAGCAAATCAAGAAATTCCTATCAATTTCGGAACGTACAGAACAAAAGAGAAAACACAAAAGTTCCATGCTGAACTTTTGATGTTCTATTGTTCCAAAACTAAATAGAATTTCATGATTTGTATCAAATATGCCCATGAGAGAAAATAAAGAAACTCCAGTAAGGTACCGTTTTAAAGTTCTGATTCTATATTTTTGTGTACTGTTGTAATATGAAACGGAAACTTGAAAACGCAACTCAGTTTGACATCAATAGACTTCTAGGTACACGAGTTCATTCTGGTATAATTTACTCTGCCAGACTGTAAAACAGATAGTATTATGTTACTTTTCTTTGTCTTAATGGTATGATGGTACGATGTAACAGAAGGACAACACTTCTATTTCAGATTTGTGGAGTAATGAGTACACTTAAAATCGTTAATACTTTCAACGTTTTTGGGCCGGAAAAATGCATCGGTACAAGAAACAATATTTAATACAAGGCTTTTGACAAGTCCTAGTTAAGGTTATTCGAATTAATTTCATCATACATATATAATGATTGGTGGAGGGGGGTGAAATAAGACTCCAAAATCTTTAAATTTTATACACGTGTTTATTAGTCGGACAAGACATAGGAAGTGACGTACAAGGATCTGACGTATAACAATGTAATTCCAATAAGGATCTGTCTCTAAGGTAGACGGAGATCAAAAGAAAGCCGATAATATAACAGGGGAGTTCGATTATTTTGTTCGCGAAAAAATGCTGGTCATAACAAACGCGTAGCACTTAACTTATATTCTTTACCACTTTCGGAAAAAAAGAATTGCAGCTCCACTATCTCTTACAGCACAATCCACAACAATTCACTTGAATTTGTATGATTCTCTGTGAACAATCAAAGTGAGCCTAACTTCATTAGATCACCAGCATTAAAGTGACATCAAAGAAGAAACCACCCCGAAGACAGTTAACTTGTGTGTTTGGCATACAACAGCTTGAAGCCTTTTATGATCACCTTCAACACATCTGAAGACTCTTGAAGGATTAATTGAGTTAAATATCTGAAGCTTTCATTACACACCTAATTGACCTTTGTCTTTGATTTCCTTTCTAATAGAGAAGGAATTGTGTTAGGTGTTGTCGCCACTGCATCTAGTATTCGCATTTTTTCTTGGTTGGCGGGCATGTGAGAGATCCACCCTGGATTTAAAACCCAAGCATTGACTGTCACACGAAGTCCAAAACAAGGGTAATCAGTGGCCCACAAATGGATCCTGGTCCAACAATTTTTTTTAAAAAGAAAGTTCTACCAGTCTACGATTTTATCGCTCACAAATGGAATAGGTTTTCTTCGTATGATTCAGGTGGCAATGTTTGTAAATTTCAGAGAAAGACTGTTCTTTGAAACAGAGCAAGTTCATGCTCTGGTTTTCCATTTTATATTTGTATTTATATATTCAATGTTCAAATTTTGAGATGTAGGCTCAAGTTTGAAAACATCGTTGAAATGTTAAAACCTTCAAGACTGAAACCTTATTGTAAGGATTTGTTAAAATCCTTTCTGTCGAAATTGAAGGTTTGTAACTCTCGCCAAGTTGTGCAACAGAATTTCTGAACGACTAATTGAATCGAAATCATTAATTTTAACGATACTCCTCTGTTTACCTATCACATCAAAGACGAACTGATAAAAGGAGAGAATTTAGGATGGCCCAATATCGCAGCTAAACTGTGAGGATAACTTCCTTCATAACAGAGGCCTTATACATTCATTTTCCATCACCAGCTGCTGTCAAACAATCACCTTTATTTTCATTTTCTTTCAGAAATATCCTGGAAATTTTATCATTTTAGCAACTGTCATCTTTAATTTAAAGTTTTAAACAAAGTAAAGAAATTTCTTTGGGAATTTTGAGACATAAAAACTAGGAAATGGGAATTTCTTTTTATCTTTAAGTAAGCAGGCTTATTCTCTCATATAGAAATAGTTTATTAAAAACTACGACTTTAATATTTTGAGTCAAAAAGAATACAGGCGCTTTGAATCATATAATTGATAAATCGGAATTTTTGAATATTGCTTTTTAAGGAAAGGTAACGGTAGTAACGTTTTCTAGAAAGGATCAGAATGTTAAGTTATGTGTTGCTTAGAAATCGACTCAGTTTAAAAAACAACAACAACAAATTCTTGCTGTGCCTTTATGTGAGTCAACAGCACAACGTAGAATTCTTTGTTCCCAAACAGTTTGATAATTGATTAGATTTTCCTGGTGTAAGGCTTTTTATCGGGCTGCTATGTTGGAGAAGGTGTCGGTTTCGGATTTACCCTGTTTTATTCCACTTTTCAACATCAATGTAAATTTAGAATTGTTATTTTTGTGTCAGAGGATGTAATGTCTATTTAGGAATCTCATATTCAAAATTGACAGCTGTGGGTTGCTTTGGTTCCGCTATTTTTATTCCTTGTAATAAGTCATGGCTTCCTTGCATGACTCGGTGTCATTTTTCACGTCCAAGTCCTTTACTAATGGATCTGTGGTATATCAGGGTATCTTATCATCATCATAAGTTCAATGTGTCAAATCATCTCTCTTTTGTGTTAAAAAGGAAAAGGGAAAAGACTTACTCATAAATCAGAATTTGTTTCTATCACAAGAGACACCAACTCTTGCGCACCGCCTCTCAATGTCAAAAATACATCTATTTCACTGAAGTTCAGTTTTCGCGAAAGGTGTGCTGAATTGCAAATGGCCATTTACCATAAAGATTCTAATACAGTTTCTTTAGAGTGGGTTATGTTACAGTTTGAATTAATAGTACATGTAGTGCACACAGAAGCGAAAACTAGGAAACAATAGAATCTCACCATTTATTACACAACATGAAATTATCTTCCTAAACGCTCCGAAATCAATATGGTTTTCATGAACAGCTCCTTAAATTCCTATCAATTTGAAAGAGAACAGAACAAAATAGATGTGATATTTTAATAAATATAGGGTACTAAAGTTATGATCTAGTTTAGTTATTGCTTCCCGCCACATGGCGCCAACTAGTGGTGCCCGGAAATGATGTTGTACATGCAGCGTGTGTGTGATGTCACCCTGTAAATCATATATAACAGAGTGCACACAGGCTGCGCCTTCAGAAGGAATTTGGAACTGAAGGGTCAACATCTATGTTCTAGTTGCCTCAGGTAATTATATTTAATTTAGCTAGTATTCTCATCGATAATTAAACAAGTAAATCAGTATGGGAAATATATTTAAATAACAAAAACAGTGGCAAAATACAATTATCATGAATTTATAGACTCTGCAGCATGACTGTCTACGTTAACATTGCATATATTCATTTTATAGGGTTTTCTCCTGGACGTTTATTTCTATTACCATCTCTAATTGAGCTATTGTCAATAAATATCAGCATTCACATTTACAAATCACTCTCTTGCTAGTCCTTTTTGTTCAGTGCGTACACCGAGAAACATTCGTCACGAAATATAGATGCGCTTAACACCGCCGGATTGACATCTGACAACATTTTCTCGAATTGTTTTGTGAGAAATTGTCATTTGTCTGCTGAAATACATCCAATCAAACTTTTAAACATAGCCGCGGTGCTTTGGCATGGCTTAACCATGTACGTGACCGCCCAGCAGTGGATGATACTTATCCAAGCAAAACTGAGCATGCCTGAAATCCAAAATAGGAGTACCAGTGGCTCAAAATGATTGTGCGCTAGTCCCAGAATAAGTGACTGCGGCGGATGTCATCTCCTGAAATTCCCATCATTTTGAAAACGAGGAGAACAAAGGAGAGAACGAAAGAATTTAAGTTGGTAACCAGGATAGGGAGCGCGCGGTCTCAGAAGCGCTTATCATTCCCCGGCCATGGCTCAGGAGCGCAAAAATTATTCACTAAATTCTTTCTTAAAGATGTCAACTTCAATTGATATATGCACATTTGTAAATCTTAATGAAGATAAAAATTATGCACTGAATTCATTTTATTTTGTCAAATTTAATTTAAATATGCACCTAAATTAATTGGTGTCAATGATCCAATGATAACAGTTAGAATTGATTATCCCAATTATTTTCAATTCACTGATCAATACATCGGTATTCGATTCTACACTAATGCGCGCTCCATAGACAGGGTCGCGTTTGAGACTGTTACAACGTCTCGCATTGTTCCAAAAATGTTGTAAATTACACGCTATGTAATAGCAATATATAATAGCTTTAGATTAAGACCAAGGAAGGAAGTCGCTCATCCCAGCAGAGCAGACACTTCAATTGGGAAGTTCCGCATATTGCATCAGATCAAACGGTATCCAGTGTAGCATGAGGACATAAACCCATTAACGAGAAGGGGTCTACGCAATAAGAAAGTAACCAATGTTATGGGCGCCAGCGGGTAACGGGTTACTAGCGGGCATGGCATTTAAAGCTACTACCCAGTATATAAAATATTAGAGAGTTTAAGTTAACCGTTTTACGCCAACGTGTACCTGTAGGATGAATTCCAGAATCACTTGATTCCACCTCAGCAGCGAACGTAGCCCCGCCGAGTACCTCGGCGACATTACGTCCGCTACTGAGGTGGAATCTTGTGCTTTTTTTACGTATTTGCTCAACTTAACATTATCAGTTAACACTTCACTATTTTAAACTTACACGTACACGTAGGCGTAAAACGGGTAAATTAAACTCTCTATTACTGGGGCACTCGGTACTTGAATTTCTGACACTTTCCCTTTTGCTCATATCAGTTTAAAACATTTTTACATACAAGATTAACTGTAGGATTTCTAACTGATTTTAATTCATTGATATCCATCATTTACATTACCTTTCTGAAATGTACAGGGTTTTTTTTAAACATAAACCAGGAGACCAATTTTAACATTTAATATCGAATAAATAAGAATTGAGCATGGACGGGTAGCCGGTAACGAAGCGGGTAGTACCTTATGGACCTCCGGGGTAGCAAATTCCTACCCGTGGCATCCCGAGTAACCATCCCTACTTACAATTTACTTGTCTCCTGTATCTATCTACAGTACATCATCTTAAATGGTTATTCTATGATGTTAATTTGCAACTTAAATACCATTTCTACAGAAATGAGTCTGTGTTACAATATCATTGGCTCCACAATCACACCGTCCGTTCCAATGGGTAAATGAGACATTCTGCGTGATATTGTAATTAACTGTATTCTTTTTAATTGTGACATGTATGGAACGTAGTGAGTTTTTTTGTAAAGGAGAAATACTGAAATATGTTGATAACTAGCAATGACAGATCAGACCACACTTGCGGATCCAGGATTTCTTGTAGAGGGGACGCCAACCTCGGGGCGCCCTGATTTTTACCCATTTTTGCGTAAAAATCGCCAAAAACTGCATGAAAATGAAGAAATTTTGGGCTGTACGGGGTGGCGCACGTCTCTGGCGCCCCCCTTGGATCCGCCAATGGACCATGAAATTACTATTAAAAGTTAAGCGTCCCAACAATCGAAATTCATGCTGAGCTCATTCAAAACAATTGTTGCGGGGAGCTTAACTTTTAATAGTAATATCGCGATCTGCCAGGATTTTCCTTCCAATGGCAAGCCCAATTAAAATGCACTTAAAAATGTAAAATATTGACAAAAAGCCGATGAAACTGAAGAGGATGTGGGATGTAGAAAGGAAAATAGCAAATGTTATGATTTCCTGGATCCGCCAATGCTGCTGCATACTCGTCTATCTATCTATCTATCTATCTATCTATCTATCTATCTATCTATCTATCTATCTATCTATCTATCTATCTATCTATCACATTTATTTTCTAGCGCTTTTCCACAGATTTCACATCGTATCAAAAGCGCTGTACAATTGTCAATGAATACATAATAAATGCATTAGATCTATTTACAAACATGTAAAAGTAGAATTTTAGCAATCATAACATATACTGAACAAGTGAGTATACTTTGTATTCTGATGGTTGATTTATGTTATTATTTTACTCGGGGACAGATCTACAGCCTCCTTCATCATCGGAGACGTATTCAACGAGGACGAAGAAGATCTGACCATCAATCCCAACGTGACTACCTTTTAACTCTGTTGTTTTAAATCAGACATTGCAGTTCAAAACGCCCATTAAGTTGTCCATGAATGCAGTAGGGTACAAAGTGTGACATATAAAGCACAATTTTATAGCATTATGCAGATGCATGCATATATGCATTATTACCTCGGAATAGTGACGAAACAGAACCAGTAGGATACGAAGTGTAGCGTGTATTTATTGTCAGTCAGGTGCTGCCACAATTGTGGAGTGGTGGAAAACTCCTACGCTTTACCCTTGCAGTTCAGCACACCATCACATAATTTCAGATATAAAATCGCGCTTTGTATGTCACTCTTTGTACCCTTCTGAAAGGGTTAATGTCAAAATGACAATATGCAGGTTGTCGTGGATGAGTGTTAACCTATGAGGAACACACATAAGCTCAAATCAGTCCAGGCACTGCACAACAGTTTAAGCGCGCATGCATTACCTGATCCAATTCAATGTACAATGAAACGTTAAAAAAACTATTTTCTTGCGTCACTTACACTAACACTGATTTGTATTTTGAGTAAACAGTGAATAGAATTCTACGGTCAACGACAAGAACCTGTTTTATAAATCATTTTATTTGTTCCACAGCATTCTATGGAGATGGGAAATTGGGACGGGCAGCAATTCTCACAATACACAGAGGATACGTACGTCAGGCCTCCGTTCAGAGAAAAACTTCACCAGTACATGTAAGTAACATGTTCATAACTACAGTCTTTTCTCCTGTTATTTTTCGTGGGCTGAGGTCCATTTTATGGGACCCTCTGTTTCGGAGGACCCTGCCCATGGGCTTCAAGCACAGAGTGGATCTTTTACTCTCTAGCGCTGAGATCGCTTCTGACAGTCGCAATCGCTTTCTATTCATTCGGTGCAAACTAGGTACATGAGTGTTAGCAGGCAGTCGGCCTCACTTCTCTTATCCTTTTTCTAGCATGGGTTGAAAAGGCACCATGCGCAACTAATAACCCACAGTCTTTTGTTTTTAAACCACTAGGATCTTCCTTTCCTGCATCTATCGCTTACGTCATTTCTTACTTGAGGATTAAATCATTTTATTGTTAACTGATTTTGGTACAGTTGAATGTTGTTAGAAACATGTCATTCATTCGATAGTACATTTATTGTCATTCCCACTTTTTCAGATGCACAGCATATAATTCTATCATAAATTGAACGTTTTGATTGATTGATTGATTGATATTTATTCGTCAATACTTTACACAAAAACGTGAAAAATAGTGAGTGTTCATTAAAGTTAACTTATTAATCATCTACTAATTAAGTATTGATGGGTGCGGGGTAAAGTATTTCTACTGTGCCGACAGATTGGTTTCTGCACCTCCTTTTGCTAAGTAATATGCATGTAATTTATGTAATAAGAAAACAATAAAATGAAATATTTACAAGCAAAAATTAAATACGTAATATGAACTATGTGGATCACTGCAGATGGCTCAATTTATGACCATTGATTTTGCAATATGGGTTTAGTCGGAATAATTTGACAGTTTTACAATTTGCCATGTATTAAATATCTTATCTTAAATGGCTTATCTTTTTTAATATCATCATTGGCATTAGTAGTAATTTTGATACGTCAAAGTTCTACTGCCTTCGAAAATAATGTACATATATGAAACAGCATTATGCCAACAAATTTTCTAGAGTCACTATAGACATAGCTAAGATTTGTTACTCCAACAAATTTACAGTAAAAATGGTTCTTGGAAGTACAATAGTGTTAAAATTTTTGAGTAAGCATAGATAGTAGAATAAATACAACTTATATTCGTATGCATGAATATCAGTCTGTAGATCTTCTCGCTTGTAGGTAATGTTTATAAAAATATAAATAGACACAGAACATCTTAAAAAAGTCTAGGATAAATAAATCAGCACATACTGATTTTCAGGATAATGTTACATCAACAAATTCCAGTCAATATTCCTTCTCATTGCTGGGTGTCACCTTGCACATGGCCCTGTGCCTCTTGATCTGTTGTGTGTAGTGGAATTTGGCTCCACATAACTTGCAATGCAGTTTGAGGGGTAGGTGCATCCTCTGGTGGTGCCTGAACTGCCTCTGACTGTGAGTGTTATATGTGCATTTGCTACATTTATATACTTTCTTTGAGTGGTCTTTTATATGTTGTTGTAAATTGCCAGGCCATTTGTAGCTTTTCCCACAAGATGGATAGTGACAGATGTAAGGGTGGGCTTTCTTGTGTGTGATGAGGTGACATTCCAACAGGCTTTGAAAATGGAATGCACTAACACAGTATGTGCATTTGAATGATTTCGACTGATGGTCATAGACATGCCTGTTGTAACTACCTGGTGTTGTAAATTGCTTATTGCAGATCTCACAGACTTTGTCTATATTGTGGATTTGCTGGTAATGGGCATTTAGTGTACATATGTCACTACAATGGGTTTGACATAATTCACAAGAAATAAATTTCTTACTTTTGTGTTTGCGGATGCCGTATGTCTTCATGTTTAGGGTGCCACATTCTGGGTATGGCCATTTGGATTCACCTTTTTCACTGGATGGGGCCTTTCCAAGAGCTGCACTCAGTTTATTACTTTGGGAACGAGTTACCATTCTATGTTTGGCTTGGAGTGCCTTCTTTAGCTGTGCAAGTGGTATCTCGTCAGTTGGATCATCCAAGTCGGCTTCAGGTGGATTTGGCAGTGTGATTTCTTGGTGTGAAGGTGATACGCTTTGATCAGGTGGGGTTGTGGCATCTTTCCCCATAGTTGTTCTAGATCTGGTGAAGTAGCCATGTGTCAGTTTGGAAGGGATGACGGGGTTGAGGATGGTGATTGACCCCCCCCCCCAATTACTCTTGAACTTGATGCAACTGGCATATATTTGTCAATTTCTTGTTTATTTGTTTCATTTGTTTCACCTTCATATGCACTGTCGTCATCTAAGAATTGTGCATAACTGATACATTTACCGCTTTGGCCAGAGCATGTGCTGTACATGTAGTTGGGGCAGTTCGGGTCAATATCGACAACATGGGGTTCAGGTGTGCTGCTTAATTCAAAGCTAGTTGATGGTGTGCTCCGTTTTCTTTTAGGTTTTGGCTTCTCCTTCAGTTGTGGGTTAGGCTGGCCACATGCACTTTTGACAGAGTCTGGCAGCAGAGGATAGTGTACGGTGTTCTCATCTGGGGTGTGGTCAATTGGCATTATTTTTGCGAATATGTTCTTTCCAAGATAGACCAGTTTCATGCTACTTAAGATCATAAGAGTATCTATGTCCATTGTGTAGCTTGGACTTATTGTACTCCAAACTGCACCATTGCAAATTACAGTGGTTTGTATATTCAACATATTACTCAATGTATACAGGACAATTTTGTCGGGCCTCACTACTCCTTTCGAAAATGTATCTAACCATTTATCATAGTCTAGTTGCTTTTGGTCCAGCAGTTTTCTGCAATTTGGTAATAACTCATCTTTCTCTGATTCCAAAAATTTACACAGGTCATCGAACACAGGTTTGCCTTCATTATGTTCTTCAAAAACTTTGTAAAGGCTCTCATTAAAGTCTTTCGGCATTGCATAAGTACTAACCAACTTGACTACATGATATCAGAGGTTTGGCAGATTTGGCAATATGTCCTTGGTGATCCTTGTTTTCTCCAGTATCCTGTACATGTATTTTGTGTATGGGATATTGGCCATTAGTTGTATTTTTAGTTCTCTTACCCGACGGGACACCCAGTCATTGTAGTACTTGTAATCGGCCATTTTGTTGATGCAAGTAGGTCATGTGGTTCTTCTTTGTCTTTGAGTCAGCAATATCTTCTATCACAAATCAGTTCGCATTGGCAGTGTGTCAAATTATCACAATATTTATATTGTAATAACAATTTA
>JBCAUI010004707.1:0-10254 GCA_038406195.1 Haplosyllis anthogorgicola
CCCCCCCCTCCCCCCCCCCCCCACCCCCCCCCCCCCCCCCCCCCCCCCCCCCCCCCCCCCCGCCCTCGCCCCCTATTTTACATTAGATTTCCGATTCACGTTTTTAATCATAAGGTGTAAATTTTGGGTGGCAACAAGAACGAATTATACATGATATATTAATTATTGCACCTTAATTTATAGACTTCATTTACCGACATCAGCATGAGTATGCGTTACGTAAACTTATTTTACATTTTCCATTGTTGGAATTGTTTCCAGAAACTGTCAATGTGCCTGAAGGACCCGACGTCATCTTTGACACCTGTTTTCGGATTCAGAAATTAGTAATTTTAAACGATCTTATCTTGTAGTCATGAAACAAGACACACTTCTACACATAACACTAAAACATACATTCAAAAATGTTTTTTTGTAAGAGACGCTTCCTACCTTTCGCTAAGGCTACGGTAGACTCATTGGGATCAATCGTGTATAAAATCCCCTCATACCGTATCTCGGCCTTAGATATAAGGCTTATCTTGCTGCCCAGATATGGTGGTCTTTCACTCATAATGAGATTTTGACCACTCGGTCAAGATAACCCTGATGGAAGCCGATAAATTTTTCAATTTTTCAGTCCCTCAATATTTTGCCGTCTTCAAAGCCTCGTTTTGAAGTATGAATTACACTGCAGCTGCCCTCAGTTAATGGGTGCGGATTTGAATCGCTGAACTGAAGTGTATTTTAGTGCAAATTTTGGTATTCCGTTATTATACAAATTTATATGAACATTACGAAGTAAACAACTTTAATTATAGACTACCCAAAAAATCTTGAAAAATCCCTAAAAACAAAAATAAAACAACAAAAAAAACCAAAAAAAATGGGGGAAAATCACCAAAAACTGCATAAGAATCACTTCCCCCGGATCCGCCAATGTGCTTCAGGAATGATATTTTCCATATTTCCATTGAAAATACCCTTGATTTTTGGCATCGTAAATCGCTAATGTTTGTCTTTTCTTTAAGTCTGCATGAGCAAAATATCCCACGTGAAAGAGTATTAAATGAAAAGCATCAGTGGATCCAAGATGGGGGCATCAGAATACAAACCATACATTATCCCGGTTCTACTTCAAAACTTTGATTATGCTGAATTACAGCGCGTTTTCATAAACTTAACGCCCTTCCTTTAACACGTTAATAGTGGTTTGTTACATGCAGCTTGTTTTCATAAATTTAATGTACTTCCATAACGCAACAAAATGTAGTGTTATGTTGGTTTATTAGTCTATCACGCGAAGCGTCGATAGACTTCTGTGGACGGCAAGATGGTTTTGCTATGGAGTCAAAAATTGAGGACGAGGTGCAGGGATGAGGTGTGGGGATGGACCGCCCCCAGGTGAGGAAGAGGTGGGGGATGAGGTGTGGAGATGGACCCCCCTCCCCCAGGTGAGGACGAGGTGTGGGGATGAGGTGTGGGGATGGACCCCCCTCCCCCCCCAAAGGTGGAGGATGGACCCCCCCCTTCTTCTTACTACTTTTATACCTAACAGGTAAACTGTGTAATTCCATGCGTGATAGATATTTTACCCGGCCTACCCGGGTAATTCTCTCGTTACATAATGCTACCAGACTAGCATTCTGTAATAAACCAACATACAACATTTAACACTTGTTGTTGCGTTCAGGAATAGGCGCAAGTTTATGAAAACGAGCTGCCTGTTGGAAACAGTAACATTAAATTTGTACAACAAAAAATATCATAATGCTTACCATTACAGATCAGATGTGGCATTTTCCCATACTGAAAATCAAAATCAAAGTAATGAAAGTTGATTTTTTTTAAAGTAAGTTTCTTGACCACACAAATTTAGGCTGTCATGGTTAACTTACACATAAAACAGTCAATTCAATTTTATAACTTGGATTTTGATTTTCAGTATTATTAACCTGAAATAACAAAGAAATTGGGAGTTCAAAGAATTAATATGAGAAATACCACTTTTGATCTGCAGACTTAATGACTGAGCTGAGTTAATGACAAAACAGAAGATCATGACATTGAGAAAATACCAAGATAATGTACCCAACGGCCAAAATTTCTCTAACTTTGTTAGTTTTTTTGGAGGGGGGATACCAAAAACCCCCCTCCAACAAGAAATCCTGGATCCGCTTCTGAAATGAGTAAGATTGAGGGGAAGGCGCATTTGTGATAAAATACTAAAATACAGTCTTTTTAAATGTTTTACTTTAATTGATAAAAATAGGACCTGAGCTCATTCGGCATTATCAAAATACTTGTATCACAAGGATACAAAGTGTCTAGGATTAAATCTCCAATGTGATTAATGAAAAATGCACAAATATGGCTGCCAAACTAGAAGTATAAGTCGCATCAATATAATTTTTACAAGGTATAAAGAGGGTATGTAGATGCATTTGACTGCAAAATATAAAGTCTGTATCTTTAACTGTGTGTCTAGGAATAAGGTTCAAAGAAAAATACAAATATGGCTGCCAATTTGAGAATAATGGTCATAGCAACATAATATTTGCTAGGCTTTGAGATGGGACATAGGAGCATATGTGTTTAAGATATGAAGTCTCTATGATCAGTAGTGTGCTCAGGGTGACTGTGCACAGACAACGCCGATGCCGAAGCCGACGACAACGACAACGCCGGACGACGGACACTTCACGATTCTATAGGTTCTTTGGCATACATGCCAAATGAACCAAAGATAACTGGGCCCCCTGAAGCAGACTAGAAATAATTTTGAAATTGTAGATATTTTTCTCTATTTTTGAGACAAATTCAGGTTCTTTTGGTTTATGAAAAAATCCTGTTTCGAAGTGAGAGAGAAGAGTTGAGGAGAAATATTCAATGTTTTGGTCGTGCAAAAAATGGGATTACTTGACGCTTTGTACATAAAAAGAGCCTGATTTCTGACCCTAGTGCTCATCATCGGGCCATATGTCCAGTCTAGGTTGAAAACTTGGAGCATGCGCACATCACACTTACTACGAAAATGGCGACAGCGCCTGACCCGCTTGAAAAACTTTTCACTTCTGAAGTGGACGAAAGCGAGATTAGTGCCTTAGTTGGGTCTTTGGAAAGTCAGTTAGCTTCACCAACTATCAAAGATTCCACGGGGCAAAACTCAACGCATTCGGTGCTGTCTAATCATGTTGAAGGGGTTCGAGTTCAAACACCAGTTTCATCACACACAAGCCATGCACAAGGCAAAGCAGGTTTGCTGCAAAATAATTCAGATATCAGTGCAAATGCATCTAATGGAAGCAATAATCATGCATCTCATAATCAAGTCCTTAATGCTAATTCTATTTCCACAAATGCTATGACTCAGTCAAGTAATAGTTCTGGAGTACACGCTTTGTCAAATATCAATTCAAGTCCATTGACAGCTAGAAATGTGGCTTCAAGTCCAAATTCGCCAGCAAATGTCAAATTCACATCAGTTCCAAGTGCTAATGTTAACTCTACGTTAGTATCTCAGCCAAGTGTTGGTGTTCATAATCAGGTGTTTGTGACAGTGGGTTCTACCAATACAGGAACAGTAGTAATAGGTTCAACACAAAATAGTCTCAATGCAGTGACGTTAAACTCCACAGTACCCCAAGGGGTACTTCCTAATCATAATTCAGTAACAAACTCAGTTGTACAGTCAGGCAGCAACGTGCAAGGAACGACAAGTGCTATTCATAATTTAGCAAGTGTGGCAGCAGCCCAAGCACCACTTACCATTCCTAATACAAGTTTAGCACCAGGACCTAATAGCAGTGCTACAAGGATTACTGTTCAACAGAATGATACCGGATCAGGTACTCCAGTGAATATAAATACCATTAACGTGCCCAGAACTAAACTTGTGATGCAAAGTAAACCTCCAGAAATCAGAATGGTAACGCAAACCCAACCACAGACAGTGATACCCTCTTCACAACAGCAGACTCTAAATGTATCTACAGTAAAGGTACCCAATGCAAATCCTGCCAGCTCAAATGTGATCACCCTAGCAAATAAACCTGCTAATCCACAGACAGTGACTGTAGTACGTCCTAATGTGACGACACAAGCTCAGCAGGTGCAAATTGTTAACAGGGTACCCGGAACAGTCACAGCTCAACAGAAAATTTTGGCACCTAGGACCATAACAACTCCAATTAGAATCGCACCTCAACAACTTACGAGACCACAGGTTAATACGGTGAGTAGAAAATGTATTTTATTGAAGGAGTTTGCCCGTGAACGTTTGCACATTAATTGCCATGTTTACACAGTGATACTGCACACAGTTATTGTCACTAATAGGATTTATATGAAATGATCTCTATCAAAACATTGGCATATCTTTAATAGAGAACAGTTGAGATTGCAGACATAATCTTTAAAATTATCCATAAAAAGAAGGTAAGTTGTGAAGTTGCATGCATTGTTAAAGTTATTTTTACGAGTTCAGTGTTTGATTATTGTTCTTTCTTAAACTTAAGATTCAAATTGCGCCGGGTGTCACGTTACCTCAAGGGACAATGTTGATGAAGAATGAAAGGGGACAAATAGTTATTGTCTCGAATCAACAACAGAGTTCCCAAGCAGCACAAATAAGTGGGCAGCCAACCAGAGTGAGTATTGCAATCAACTGACAGAAATTTGGCACCATACTGGTGTTGATGTCTGTACAGTACAACCTATTAAACATGTACAATAAACGATTCAGATTAACATTTCACAGTTATTTCAATTTCACATTAAGAGTTTTCTTCGCATGATGATGATTGCTTAAATTGTCAATATTTCATCCAGATATGTTACAAATAAATGCTGTCTAAACTACTAGAATTAAATTAATGTAGACAATTTTTGTGTGGCCGGTCCAGAGGTAGATCCTGACTAGGGCACGTGCCGCTGCAATGTATCGCTTTCTATCATTTTTGTGATATATTAAACAATGTCACTTAATTTCCCGTCATCTTTGATGCAAAGTGAATGACGCCGCAATCAGTGTAAAATCCTGAACTTGAGGTGCAACCAACAAGGAAGTTAATTGACTTATTTCCATTGTAGCCTGTAACAGTGCAAACGGGGCAGCAAATAGTCAATACAGTCATGCCTCAGCAGCCTGGAGTTGCATTGCGACCTGCTACTTCGAATGTTCCGTTACAGGTTTGTTTTATACACACAATACAATCTGAAGGACAAGTGAACGAGAATTATCCTGACGGCTAAAGAGTCTATCGCTGGAAGAGTGAACAAGTTTGAACAGAGTTCACAGCCATGCACCCTGACCTTTCCTACTTGGTTCCCGGTGCTTTTTTGAGCTCATGGACGTTTTAGGTTACCCATCAAAGAAGTCTATCGACGCACGCGCGATAGACTCATTAGACCAATTGGACAATTTAGACAGAGTGCGAATAAGGAAAGATTTCTACAAAGAAACTGCTTGCACTTTAATTTTACTCACTAACGTAAGAATTCGCACAAGGAGAATGTGATGGTAAGTTGGTAGAAAGTCGATTAAGGAGGAAGCTGAATGTCCGATAGAGGGCACTCAGCTCATTGATAGGAATCGAACTAAAGTGCTTACCGATTCCTCCCCAGATAAACACGATGATATACAAAGCTGATAGGCTTATGTTAAGTTCAACGTATTCAAAGAACTTGTTAGTGGATTTTAATTTATCAACTTCTCTTATCCGCTTTTTCAAAAGATTGTTCTTATGATTTAGAAATGCCTGCAAATCTGGAATAAGAAAAAAAGAACATTATTAAACATGACTCTTATAATTGTATCTCTGCTGCAACAATGTAAATTAATAGTAAAGAGTAGGGTACAAAGTGTAACTTAAAAAGCGCGATTTTATAGCTTAAATTGTGTGATGGTGTGCTGAACTGCAATAGTAAAGCATGGGAATTCTCTGCTGTTCACAATTGTGGCAGCACCTAACGGGCAATAACTACAAGCTACACTTCGTGCCCTACTGTGAAAACATTTGCCAAAAACGAATTGCCTAAGTAAGGAAAGAATTCAATGTGAACTGTGTGTACTTTCTCCTGATTTTTAAGCTTTAATATTATTGGTCCTTCGTGGAATACGGTATGGAGCACTAAATACAGTACTAAACACTTATTACTTTATTAATGAATAATAAGGTTCTCTAGTTTACTTCAAAATGAATTTATCTAGAGAAAGGTTTCGGCAGTTAAAACTCAGTTCCACAAATTGCTTTATCTACAGGTGAGAATCCTTTAAAAATAAACCACAACCAAACGGTTTATACGAATGTTTATTTTAATGGTTGAGCACTGTCCCTGCTAATGTATGTAAGACTGATCCTTGTGGAAATTGGTCATCTTTAAAGTCCACTTGATGGATATTAGTGTGAACTGTGTATTTCTTCAATAAACTATCTAAAATAATGTGAAACGGCTGCAATCTTGAGCACCATCTTGTGGCCACTCATTACCAGGGGATGACTGGCCCCAAAAAACTGTAATGGCTGCCTGGAACACCAATCAATCCTCTCAATGATGCATACAGCTTCCATGCCTTCTATTGGGCATGAGGCTCAGTCATCGGCAGACAAAAATAACTTCAGGTAAATTCTCAATCAGAACCACGAGTGGATAAATTTCAATGTAAAAATGTCATTCGGAGATATGTGAATGTTACCTTCATGTTCAACAAATACGTCATCACAGTAGTCTAAGTCTCCCATGCAGTAGCAATAGAAATAGTCTGGATCCACTAGATACTCAAAAGTGTCCCAGTCAAAATAAGAATCAAGGTATCTAATTGAAAAAATAAAATCAATAAAACAAATTGAATCAGGGCGAGAATATCCAGGTAATTGAATAATATGCTGATATATTATCAGTCATATTAAACATTTGAATGAATTAGAATGTTCCATAGAATGGGAATCCTTGGGATATACCCTTCTTAAAACATCCTGTGATGTTTCGCAATAAAAATACATGTTGTAATGTGCTGATACATTTAATATATGCCTGAGAAAATATCAATTCGGGCAAATACCTTTACGATTTGTTGTCGTATAAATTCACCTACCAAATCTGCCTTATTGAGCAGGTGACTAAATAATAAAAACCTGGAATGACGGATTCATAAGATAGTCAGGTTGAAATTCGTATTTTGTCAAACTTACATTTTTTGACAGTCAGTCCAGTCCATATCGCTGATTTCATCGAAATCTGTCGAGTTATAAAGCGCATAAAACAACTCCAGTCCTTTTGGTACTTCTTTAGGTTCTTCAGTTATACTTTTAAGTGCTTGATCGGTGGCATTTATGTCATTTTGTATAGTTGGCTTCTCTACATTCATAATATCACTAACATTACCATACCCATCTGAAAAGTACAGTTATTAAATCATATGTTGTAAATCAGTATGTTTTGTAAATGTTCAGGGCATTTCATTGATCTATCGAAAATTCTCAAAAGTTTAAGGCCCCACAACAATTGAATTTCATGCGGAGATAATGATGGCTGGGGGTTAAACTCTTTATAATAATTTCATGATCTGGTTAATTTGAAAGGTTCTTGTCAAATTTATGTTCACTTATTAGACTACATTAGACCATAGACATTACCACGAAAGCACACGCAGGTTGTGTAAGCTTTGCAGCAATAGAATGTAGAGTAATAGTTGAGAGTTTCGCTTTAGAGCTCTGAACTTATTTCCGCGGATAAAAGATGAAAATGACTCCAAATTTGTTCACATAAATGAGACGATGTTTTATTCAAGAAGAACTACAAACGACTGACTTATTATACGTATTATACAACATTTAAGGGAAGACAAGAACAATAGGGAAGACCCTGGACGTACATGGGACGTGCACATTTAAGGGAAAGGGAAAAATGAGGGGCAAAAAGATACGATAATACAACAAACTCCATTACAGAATACACTAAATTTTGAGAAAAGTTGAAAAGGTTAAATCGGTGCACAAAGGTGAATTGGTGCTGCCCTGACGGTCCGCTTGTCTCAACTAAAAGATTATTCGGATAATTTATCTGGTGTTTACATAACAATATTTTAAGGAACCCAATTTTAGCGATGACAGGTAAAATTTTGGATGACAAATTATTGTAACAGTGTAACTGGGAAACAATAAACGTTGTTATCACAAATATTATCCTGTTGTCCCTAAAATGGGCTTATTTAAATATTGCTATGTAAACAACGGATTAAGTATCTGATAATCTTTTGTCTGGAACATGCCGAATAATGAGTTTTAGCATATGATATTTTGACTGTAATTGCCGTGTTGCAATTTTCACGTTGACAGAGATTGCCGAGGATACGTTGTTTATTGTTTTCCATATAAGCTGCTTCATTTTCTAATGTCAAATAGACAAAGCACAGTTCATGCACAATTATTCGACACTTAACCTTGCTTGTGAACAAAAAAAGTCTTAGTCTCTTGTTCAAATGAAACAACACAGAAAATCTCATTTACGACAAAAAGTAAATATGTTAAAACTTTTAATCATACCTGTGGGTTCATGCATTGTGATATCTTCAGTGTAAACACTAGAATATCCATAAGTTATTAAATATAGTCCTGTTAATATTGCAAACCACATTTTATTATTTTAGAGCTCTGCATGAAAAGAAAGAAAATTACGCGTTATAATTTACAAATGTTATTTATTATATTACTATCAATCAATTGTCGCAGTTGACAAAATAAAAATGATTAACAAAGCATAAAAGAACGTCTGCACCATTAAATATTACGTACTGAAGGTCAAATATTTAGACTATGGATTATAAGCAATTTTAAACTATTCAGTTTCTAGGATTGACACGCTAAATTGACAGTACGGTACAAAGTATGACATACATTGTATGTCTAAATGAGGCGATGATGTGTTGAACTGCAATGATAAAACATAGGAGTGTTCTGCATGCTGTACTTTGTTCCCTACTGGAGTGTATTTTTCTAAGACAAACTTACGTCTGGACTTTTTGTGTTGTTGTGGTCATTTGTCAGTGCTTATTCCAGATACATTATTCAACTCAGAACTATATCTCAATACACGTATTACTTCAGAAAAAAATGAGTTTGTTTTCCTGTATACAACAGCACGCTCTAAAAATTATGCAATGTTTCTGAAGTAAATCTGCCCCGTGATAAATAATAAAAGGAAGATAAATATTAGGCCACATACTCACCGACCATGTAGTATGATATCTTATGTATCACCATGACAACAATGGTCACATCTGTTTCATTGCGTATGACTGTATCCTACAATTATTGAAAACAGAATAGGTTAAAGGCTGAAAGGACAGTCAGACATACTTGAGTAACTGGTCCATAATCTGGTAATCTCTTGGCATAAAAGCCAGTGATCTATTATTCTTCAAGATAGATATCGTATATACATGGTGTTTGACAATGGTGACATGGTGTCAAACAATATTTCCATAAACACTTTTTAGTGACCACAGGTTAACATGGTACTAGAAAGGATAAGAAGGCAAGAATCTGTCACGTAGCTGACAGATTGACCAAAAAGAAATAGCCAATCAGGAAACCAGAAACCGGGTTAAGATAATTTGACCCAGTTTCTGGTTTCCTGATTGGCTATCAATGCAGTGCCTAATTAACATAATTTATGTTGATGAGGTCTCACCAAAGATCCTCATTGGCTTAAAATGAATTCAACAAAAGCACATCGCCTGGAAGGCTAACCGACGGGTTTCTACTAGTTTGTGATAAAAATGTTATTGTTGAATAGCTACAAACCTAAATATCGATAAAAAGATAATTGATCAAAATGAGAGATATTTGATATTGGCTTCCTGTCCCCATAACTTTACTTCTGTCTATTCAGATCACGAAAGTACTGTTAAAAGTTAAGCGCCAAGCAACATTTGAATTTCATACTGGGATCATTTCATTGTTGCAGGGCTCTTAGCTTTTGATAGCATTTTCTCTATCTGTATCATTTTACTATTAATCAATCTAGGTTTTCTTATTAATTTCCTTTACCTAATCTACCAAATCTATCCAATTTATCAAATCTTCCAGACATGTCAATTGACATCCTGCATTGTTTTTGAATTATAATCAATTTAAATGCAAGCTTCTTGGTCATTTTTAGACACAATGACTGAATTTAGTCTTGTGTTACCGCGCGCCACTTTCTTTCTAAGAATTGATGGGGTTTTCCTATTTTAATGCTGGAACAATCTCGGCTTTGATCGAGATCAAA